>JABEVN020002114.1:0-22502 GCA_013146195.2 Codonopsis lanceolata
TCAAGCATTTGTTTCACGCAGGACTGACATTGTGAGTTTACCATTTTTCACATTAATCATTGTATTGGCAAAATTTACCATAAATGGTCTGCCAATATTGGGACTTCATTATTGGTGCATATCTTCCTTTCCATCTCTAGAACCACAAAGTCAATGGTATGATTAATTTATCAACTCGAACTAGGATATCTTCCACTATACCCAAAGGATATTTAAGCGAACGATCGCCTAATTGCAATTGCATAGTAGTGGGTTTTAGTTCTCCTAAACCTAATTGTTTATAGACCGCGAAAGGCATCAAATTAATACTTGCTCCTAAATCTAGCATTGCTTTCATCTTTTTAGAGCTTCCCAAGGAGACTTGGATATTAAAACTACACGGGTCTTTCAACTTAGGTGGTAATTCGGGTTGTAAACAACTTACATTTCGGAAACAACAATCTTTCATTGTTTTCAAACTTGTGTTTCTTAGAGTGAAGATCTTTGAAAAACTTTGCATATCTGGAATATTTTTAATAACATTAAGCAAAGGTAAATTAACATTTACTTTGGATAACATATTATAAATTTCCGAAAATTGTTTGTCCATTCGGTTTTTCATAAGTCTTCTTGGAACGGAATTGGAGGAACATAGGGTGGTGGAGCCACATAAGGTTCCTCTTCTTCTTGATCCAACTCTTTTCTACTTCAATTGTATTATCTTGATTTTGAATTTCTTCTTTTTTTCTTGTTCCTTATTTGGAACATCTACTTCTACTTCTTTTTCTTTTCTACCTCTTGATTACTAAATCATTAATCTCTTTATTACTATCACTATCTTTTTCGATTTCTTTTTCAATTACCTTTTTAATTTTCATTGTGCATGGCATATTAGAAGAAGGATCGGGATTACTTTTCTTCACCTATCACCTTAGCTTCGCAAGACGGTGATTGACTTAGCTTGCTCAGCTTGACTAGGAACTTCCTTCTTCTCTTTTATCGCTCCAAAACTTTCAATGTGTTTCTTTAAATTTTCAATTTCTTCAAGCATGTACTTCATCAAAGCCGCTTGACCTTTACTAGCTACTTTGCTTGCAGGAACTTCTTCAATTCTCAACCGATTTTGATTTGGCAAGCTGTGGAGGTTGTGGTGGTTGAGGTTGAATTGTTGAGGTTGCAAAGGCTTATTTCCTCCCCAAGAAAAGTTAGGATGATTCCTCCAACCAGATTATATGTATTTGAATAGGGATCATTCCTTGGCCTTTGAGGGTACATATTCATAGCATTAGCTTGCTCGTAATAGGAATACATAGCACTTGACGGACAAAAATTAGTAGCATGAGAATATAATCCACATAAAGCACATGCTTCTTGAATTTGCCAATTTTCAAATTGAGCTTGTGTATTTGAATTATCTTGCAATTGATATAGCTCTATTTTTACCTCTAGCACTTTTCTCGTTGGGAATTAATACTTAGCATCTCAAATAATTCTTCTAGTGCTTTTGGTGTCATTCTATTAATAGAACCACCAATGCACTATCAACCATAGTTTGTAAGCTCGAAAGACCATGATAAAATTGAAGCACTAACACATGTTGAGCCAAATTATGATGAGGACACATAATAAGCAGATTTTTAAATCTATCCCATGACTCATGGAATGTTTCACACGGTTCATTTTGGAATGACATGATTTGTTTTCTATACTCGTAAGAGATGCATGTTTGTAAAATTTGCTCATAAACAAATCATATAATTGAGCCCAAGTATAAACACTATTTGGTGTTAGGTTCATAAACCATCTCTTTGCCAATTCTTTTAATGCACTGGAAAATATTTCATTTTGATTTGATCTTCATCAACCCTCCTAAAGGAAAAGTACTCATCATGTATTCATATTCTCTTAAGAAACCGAAATGAGGATCTTCATGGGGCATCCCATGAAAAGATGGTATGACATTAAAATAATGTCCTTTAACTCAAAATTTCTAACAACATCTGGCAAGACTAGACATGATGTCACAACATTTAATGAAGGTCTACTAAAGTCATTAATAGTTCTTTGATTTACCACTACTTCCATATTTCTTCTTGCAGGCTCTTCTTGTCTTTGATTCCTATTGGTGGGTCAACTAGGTTTTCGAGGATTACGATTATTGTTATTTTCTTCCATTGTAGGATCAACAGGAGGATCCTCTTGATTCGATTGGTCTTGATTATCGTGCTCAAAGCTAGATTTTCAAAAAATTCTTGGTATCTTTTAACAATATTTATATCTTGATCTAAGTCTACCAATTTAGGATTTAAAGATCTACGACCTTGCATAAAAATAATTAAAGCAATTTAATAACTATTAAAATAAAATAAAATAAAATCTTTTTGTATTTTTATTTTTTTTATGAAAACTGAAAATTAAACTAAAAACTAAATTAAATTAAAAACTACGCTACCAACAAACTAACTATGTGAACTAGCTTGTCCCGACAACGGCGCCAAAAACTTGATCGATGTTTTAATTAATCTTTTTCCTTGCAAGTGGACAAGACTATTATAGAATAGACTTGGAAAGCAAGGGTCGAACCCAGAGACAAGTGATCACGAGCAGTGCAATTATTGATAGCAAATTATTAACCTAAGGGGGGGTTTATTGTTTAATTCTACTCTAAACTACTAGTTATAGATGTTTAACTAATTAGACGATAATAATGATATGAAGATCTTATGGTGAGTGGAAATCTAGGATTACGGGTTTCACTTATATCTCCTTTATGTTCAATTCATAATAATGTCATTCAATGTCTTGGGTTCGTTCACTAAAAATAGATATAGCTGTTGAACAATTGGTTCGGCCTCCATCCCATAAAATTCATCCATTCCATATCTTAAGCACGAGGCTGTCAATCTAGCTGTCACCTAGATTTATGATCTATCTGTCACCTAGATCATGTAAGAACACGGTCCTAACTTATCACTCGTGCATCGATAGGTCCAATTTATTGTGTTGGTGAGCGATTATGCGACATATGCACTTGGTCATGCAGTTATCCGCACCTCTAAGCCTTTATTATTTGCGATTACATTCATTTGTTCAAAGCAAAATAATATAGGGTTGATAAACAACATAATCAACAAGCATTGAATAGACATATATATAAGAATCAAAACATAAATTCGATACAAGTTACCTCCCACCTCCTAGATTATGAATGATTTAGTTCATCATAGACAATGAACAGCACATGGAGATGATCGGATACATGATTTGATCTTCAATACTTGAAATTACAGAATCTAACTATGTTATACAATCTAAAACTACCTAAAATCTATGAAAATAGAGCTTCCATCCGTCCTCCTTATGCTTTGGCTCGGCATCTGGCTTCTATATATACTCGGGAGTTGTGATTGGATCGAATGACTGTGTGAAAATCCGAATAGGTCGCATTCTGCCTACCTTGCGGAAGGTCTTTGGATACCTTGCGTCCATGAGGTCTCCGATGTGGTGACTTTTGATTTCTTGATTGCTGGCTCGAGGACCCGTACTGCCTACCTTGCGGTCGCAAGGTCTGAGGCACCTTGCGTCCGCAAGGTGTCCAATTTGTGCAGTTTCCTTGTTTCTTCAATTTTCCTTTTTGCCCCTTTCTTGTAATTTGCACTTAAAACCCTGGAGTTTAACGTATTTTCAAGAATAATCCTGAAACTTACAAAACTCACCGAAAACATATATTAGTACTCAAAAGACTCGTGAAATAGCATAATTTAAGTCATAGAAGTATATAAAACCGACGTATAAAATACATCGATCAATGGGTAATTGGGTTTTTCCTTTTTCACTACTTGAGTGATTACAGCAACTACCACTTTACATCATCTGTCCATGGAAACTTCTCTTTCTCTTTTGAATGATTCTTATCCTAGTTAATGTTTTACATAGTTTAGGATTAAAGTGTTTGACAATGAAAGGAATAGCTAGCTTTAAGAAGTCACTTTTTTTTACTATAAAAATTAAAATCAGAATACATATTATTTGGATAAAAAGGGTCATAGAATACATTGGCTGTGATTATGAATACCCTTCGTAGCAGTTGCCCTAGTTAGCTACTGGTAGCTAGAAATGTACAAATGTAATTTGGGAAGATTTATTGTGTTGCGGGTTTTGAAGCAAAATGACAAAACTTAAAATCTGGCGGCACACACAATGCATGATGAGATTTCCCTTTAGTACAACTGTCAAAACATTGTCATGTGTCTAAGGGAAGGAAGCAAAAAACTCAACAACCGAAGATGGGTCTCATAAGAAAGCTTTCCAATCAAACCCGGCAATAGCTAATGATTCCCAGATGATTTCGATTCTCAATCCCTCTTGTATGGGCAGCACCATTAATAGTCTAGCCCCTTTTCAAATTTCTCACAAGGATAGCTTCCCAAGCTTACCTAGCAGGAGCCTTATTTCCAATGACCTTTCCATTGGTACTCATTACGTGATTTCACAATTACAGCCATACAGTAGGTCTTGCCAAACACCATATTTTACACTACTTAGGTCTTGATACGACCTTTTTATTTTTTTATTTTTGATAGAATCTGATACGACTTTAACAACTCTAATTTTTATTTCTTTTTTATTTCGTCATTCTACTCGAATTTCTCATTCTATTTTAGCCACAAAAGTTAGTTCCATCCAATACTGTTAATTAGAGTGCTGAGGTGTCATGCCACCTGATATTTTTTATTAAAAGACACTAAAACTAAAGATAAAAATCATTCCAGCACAAGTTGGAAGACATCAATGTCATTTTGTTGTAATTGATTCGCTAAACAAGTTAGCTAAAATCTACTTAAGTGCTTTTCCATGTATATGGCCTTCAACTTTCTCCAAGAATACCTGTTTAGTCTCGAATAGGAGTTCGACGGGAATAACTTAACCATTTTCATTAATGACTTTGTTAACTCCATGTGCTAGTTCTTGGTGGGATCTTCTTGAATCACATAATTAGATTCTTTGCACGTCTTGAAATTTTATTAACCCCCGTTTCACTCAAAGAGCCTGAGAGTGTTCATAGGTATGGTCTTGCAGGTCTTTTCGACTTTAGATTGTTTTAGTGCACTGTTAATGCTTTAGATACCTTCTACTTTTTGGTTGTACTGTTTGCATGTTTTGCTAGTGGGTCAAGCCATGGTCAATTTTACCCGTTGGATTAGCAAGCTTGGTTCTATGTTATCTTGTTTTTTATGTGAAAGATTGTGACTACAACGTAATTTCTGTGGCTGGATTACTCCTTGTGTAGTGCTCTTTTGCTATGCTAATCCTTTTTAACAAACGTTTAAATGTTGCTTCTTAAGGCTGTTGTCTTCTTCCAGCGCCACACCACACGCCGTCATCCTCTCTCTCGGACTTAAAAAGAGTTTGGTCAACTGATTGTAACAATTTCACTTCCTCCGAACAAGGTATTCTCTCCCTCCGATGTACAGCTTTGTTCAACCGAGTATAAAGATGTCGTTTTCTTCCCTTTTTGGTAATTGATGCGTGGTAATTCTCTGTTTATAAGTTAATATATGATTTGTTTATCTACTTCTATGGCTGCCAACTAAACCATCACTAGGGCCCTTCATACAAAATGCCTCCAGCATTACTGTAGCAGCTGATTGCGCAAAAGTTGGTTGCAAATCTTTTGAATTGTATAGACATAAATAACGTGGAACAGACTGAATAAAGAATCTGATCCATCTTTGTAAAACATAACAAGAGTGTAGTAGGACCAACCTGCCCTAAGAATTCTTGGTATGGTTGCTTCGAGTCTAACTTCTTAATGGTCTGCACCGCCTGGTTTTCAAAACACCATGGTATACTCTACCATATGATCCTCTCCAATCAAAGCTTTAGTACCAAAGTTATGCGTAATTTCTTTCAATTCATCCACTTGAATAATAGCCGGGACAAGAATAGGTCGACATTTACAAATCAGTGTATCCTTTGAGTTTGGTGCAGCCTCTGTTACCTCAAGTAGTCTAAATGTGTGAGCATGGGATGGAACAGAATTATGTCACTCTAGTTCCCACCTTGAGAAAAAGAAGAAAATTACAAACACATTCCTTGTGCCCTCGTTACTTGCACAAGCTGCGTGAAAGCCCTGATCTCATTCAAGCTCCTGCCACATGGTGTTTAGCTCTATAGAATAATAACCATACTTATGCTTCTGTCTGGTTCAAAACCTTCTTCAAGAATATGAATGCATATATTATTACCTTTTTGATAATATTTTTTTTGATAAGTTCCTCTTTGATAATATGATGAAAACAGAATAGGTAGTAGGAGTCAGGTGCAGTAATGAACTAGTAGTAGTGGGGTAAGTAGAACTAACTAAGAGAGATTTAACCCCTATCTCTGACATCTCCATTGGTTGGAGGGCCAGATTCTCAAGGCGTCTTAGTTTCTCATTGTCAAAACATCGTACCAAACTCACGACGTAGATTGGAAGTGAATAAGCCCATGAATACTTACTTGCATCCAGAGTCCTTTGTTTATTTTTTATTTTAAATTTGTTTTTGAAACTAAAAGTACTAGCCTTGGTGCAACGATAAGGTCGCTCAACTATGACACATAGATCATAGGTTTAAACTATGGACACAACTTCTCTACTTACAGATTGAGGCTGCATAGATTAAGATCAATGCGCAGCCTTATTAGTTAGCACTCAACCGTCCCAAACCCGCTTTGGCAGAGCCTTGTGCACTGGATTATGCTCTAAAGTATCAAAACTTCTTTGGCTCTGCTCAATGTGGCTTATTAGTGCTAAGTTGGTTAGTCCATCATTTGATTGTATAAAATATAAACAATCCACTCTCAAATCATGTATACAGATCTTTGGCAGAAGACTAAGTTTGTGGTCTTGGCTCACTGGATTGTGTTTACATGTCAATTTTGAAGAGTGCTCACTGCATTCAAGATAGAATAAAACTTAATTGAGCATCAAGCCCTTCAACTGTTGTATGGAAAGTTCCACTCTTTCAACCCTCTTCAATTTCTTTCCTTCCTTATGCTCCAGAGGGGACAAAAGATCACTTACATTTACTTAAATGTTCATGCATTTTATCTGAAAAACAATGACTGTTAGTTAACTGTCAATTTTAAGACAAAGGATACCAATCTAAATTCTAAAAGTGTGCTTCCATTTATATGGAGCAAAGGCCTTAATATGCAAGGTTATTTGCGCGTGCACCCTGCACATAGACAAATTTCAGGCCAGTGGGAGAATATCAATGAGCTGACTGTTGACCCCTTCCAAACCTGACTAGTACACAAGAACTTGAAAACCTAACACACAATTTTTCAGCAATATTGCAAATGTCAATGGCTTCACTGTATCATACCCCAGCTTGTAAACATTCAGGGGGTTCTAAGAGTTTTGCATCTCATGAGATTGCCATGGTAAGAGTTTATTACTTGTTTATATCGTCTGTGTGGACATCCATTGCATTTGTGTACAGTGTCATTACTTAACTTGTTTATTTTCTTTGTCATTATAGATAAAGGAGAATCCTGAGAAAGTGATAAAACAAAATATGGAAGTGTGAATGAAGATTTCACACAAACCCAACAATTTCAAGATAAGCTTTGTGAAAGAGTAAACAAGTGAGGGAAGATATTCAAAAACAAATACAAGCTGACAATGCTGCGGAAATGGAGCAAATCAAAGCTGATTTCAAGCTAATCCAAGAGGAAATTCGGTCACTTACAGCCCAACAACCTCCACCAACGTCTATGTAGTTTAACAGTTAGACAATACCTTTTGTTAGTCACTTGGAGGCTTTCAACATTCTTCACACTTTCGTGTAATCCGACACTTCGACAATGACTTTTGAATAAAATGCTTAAACTTGAGTTGTTTTAAATGTTTGATTTTGGATTTATTTTTTTTTGTAAAATGTGAAATATGAAATGTTCAATTAGGTACGATAATATATATATATATCCATTATTTGTAAAAACAAATATTTTATGATATAAATTTTGCAATGGTATCTTCTGTTGCAATTATATTTTTTTTAAAAAAAAATCAATTATGAATTTGCAACAGAAAATTCTGTTGAAAAAATGCAACGAAAAAGTCTGTTGCAAGAATGTAACAAAAAATGCAACAAAAAATGCAACGAAAAAAATATGTTGTACGAATGCAACAAAAAAAGTATGTTGCAAGAATGCAACGGAAAAAGTTTGTTGCAAGAATGCAACAGAAAAAATTAGTTGCTATTTGCAACAGACGTTAACTACCCTTAGAAACACATTTGCAACAGAAAAATTTGAAATTGCAACGCTCGATTTTCGTTGCAATATCATGCAACGGAATACATTTGGTTGCACAAAATTTGCAACGAGGGTTTTCCAAACGGAATTTGCAACAAACGTTTTCTGTTTCAATCGTCTAATTGTAACGGATTTTCATTTTTTGCAACGAAATTTTCCGTTTCAATTGCTCTGTTTTCTTGTAGTGAAAGTAGCAAAAGCAGGAAAAGACATATACCTCCCACGCCGGGGCAAATGCATTCAAGGTCGGCGAGTCATTCCGGCAAGCCCTGTCCATAGAAACATATAGTTGGCCGGCCAGCCCGCCTCAATCATAAGGCAGGATCCGCTCAAAATCAGCCAAGCAAGCCAGACGACACCCTCGCCAAGCGAGGAAGAAAAATAGGAATGCTCTAGCCGCGTCACGGCCGAAGTCATTTTCTGCACTCGCCTGGCGTTGTCTAGAAGCCAGTGTCGCATGCTGCTAATGAAAATCTCGTCCGTCGATTTAAATATTGGCTCGAAACCCAGGAGGTCCTCCACCTCCTCTAGACGCCGATGGAGAGTATAATCAGGAGCCAAAGTCTCCCCGATGTTGGTAGGGAGGTCGATGATAGCGGTAAAGTCACAGGGGGTCATGGTCGCCTCCCCCCAGCTGAAATGAAAGGTATGGGTGGTGTCCCACCAATAGTCTCGACGCACATCAAAAATCGGCAGATAGCTCGTGAAAGGGCGAAAAGCATGAAGAAATGTACTGAAGCCAGAACCCTCCACTAGAACCTGTGCCGCCTCGGGCAACATGTGATAAATCTCCAATACATTGGTACAAGAAGCCCGGACCCTCTGGAATGGCCTGCGGAACTGGTAAAAAAAAAAGGAAAGAAAAGAGGTAAGTCTACTATCTTTATTTTCCTCGTAAAAACAAAAAAAAAAAAAAATGAATAAGTATAAATAATAATGAATAAGTAATGATAAATAACAAACATGTTGCATGCATCGCATTTCGTGAATCATAAAATTGCAGCATGCTAATTTCCTGTGATGCACTTTATAATAAAGACATCATGTGAATAATAATAAGCATTTGGCATCCATAAAAAAAATTAGCATCCCATGAAATAATAATGCATCTTTATGGTAGGCATAAAAAATAAAATAAATAATATAATATAAATAAAATAAAATAAAATGTGTATATGTTGCATTTAAAAGGTATATGCTACATTACTTGCATTTTTGCATATATATATATATATATATATATATATATATATATATATATATATATAATGATAAATAAGAAATGTATATTTTGCATATATGCTATATTTCTTTGCATTTTCATATGCATATAAAATTATATCTTTTGCATCTAAATAGACATTTTTGCATCCTAGGCATCATAAAATTGTATTTTGCATTCTAAAGATATGTACTGCATTTTTGCATTATTGCATGCATGATAAAATAAAGAGTGCCCATGCATCATGTTAGTAAGCATCCCATAATTTTTATGCATTGCATTTGCATCAAATAAAGTAATATATGCATCCATCATTTGCATTCATTGTCCAATAAGTTGCATTGGGAGTGCACTAAAAAGAGAATAAAATGCCACAAATCATGAAAATAAATATTCTCATGGCATTTACTATGTCCCTGCAGCATAAGCATGCATGAAAAATAAATTTTAGTGCATAAAATATATCTGTTTTGTCATGTATTCATCCGAGAAATGGGCCCGAAAATGTATCCAGAAAAAATTGCATTATATTATGAAAAGTCCGTTTCGTGAACATATAGCATGTAAAAATACATTTTAGTCTAAAACATGTATCATATAGCCCCAATTGCATTTATAGTATAAATCATGCATAGTAAGGTCAAATAGTGTCCACTAGTTCAATTATGCATCGTAAAAATAAATTGCATAAATTTCATGCATCATTACCTACTTGCATCATTTTAGTATAAATATTGCATGCATAAGCATTATTAACAAAGTCGGGAATGTTCCAAAAGTGCCAAACAGTGCTAAAATCTAGCAGATCTGAAGTATATCCAAGCAGATCTAAAAAAGAATAAACTTACAGAAGTAGGTGGAAGGTTGGACACATGGGTGTTCCGATCGCAGAGGATATTGCCCCAGTCATCCTTAGAATATCGGTACTTGATTTTATTCAAGATCAAAGAAGGAAATTCTTTCCTCCTTCCGCCAGATTCTGGGTGCATAGGAGCATTCCCCTTCCTGGATCGTGATGAATAAGTCATTTGCTAGAGAAAACACTTAAGTTGGTGAAAGAAAAATGAGAAAAAAAGCAAAAATGGAAGGAAATAGAAACAGACAGCAATGGTGTCGGAGGAAGGAGACACAAAAGAAGAAAGAAGAAGAAAGGAGCAGTAGCTCCCTCTCCTGCTCTTCCGTCCTAATAATGGGAGGAAAAATGAATTTTTCCTTTTTCCCCCTCCAAAGTTTGAAACTGCGACACTTAAGTCCCCAGGTTCCAAAAGTTGCAAAATGGCCCCAAAACTTAACGAAAAATTAACAAAAGTAATTTTGTTAACCAAATTTGATGGTCATCCATCCGCGGGCAAAGGAAAAGTAATATCCCCAGCAGATCAGCCGCAAAATAAGAACGAAAGCCAAGAAATTCAGGCGGCAAAGGTAAGAATTGTGAAAAAAAAAAAAAAGAAGAAGAAAAAAAAGAGAAAAAAAAAAGAATGAAAAGAAAAAAAAGAAAAAGAAAAAAAGAAAAAAAAGAAAAAAAAGAAAAAAAGAAAAAAAGAAAGAAAAAGAAAAAGAAAAAAAGAAAGAAAAAAAAAGAAAAAAAAAAAAAGAAAAAAAGAAAAAAAAGAAAAAGAAAAGAAAAAAAGAAAGAAAAAGAAAAAGATAAAAAGATAAAAAATAAAGAATGAAAAGAAAAAAATAAAGAAAAAAAGAAAAAAAGAGAATAAACAAATAATAAGCATGCAAATAAAGAGAAATGACGAGTAAGCAGAATAAAAAGGGAAAAGAAAAGAAGAAAGAAAGGAAAAGAAAAGAAGAAAAAAAAGAAAAGAAAAAAATCGGGAGAGAGGAAAATGCATGTACGAGAAAAGAAAAGGAAAAAATGTATAAGTACATGCAACAAAAGAATATGCGGCGATAGAAGAAGAAATTTTCGATTGAAACTAGAAAATGGAGCGAAAAGAAAATACAGCAACGAGAAAAAAAAAAGATGATTTCAGCTGGAACCAAAAGGTGCGGCAGGAAGGAAAATGAAATTTCTAACCAAGGTTAGAAAGAGCAGCAAAGAAAAAATACAGCATCATCAAGAAAGATTTTCCAATTTAAGCCGAAAATTTAGCGCAGGGGAAAGGATTTTCCAGCAAAGGCTGGACCTGTGACAAAAGAAAAATCCCTAGTAAAAAAGTGCAGCAAGAGCAACAAAGAGCAACATAAAGCAGCAAGAAGCAGCAGCAGCGGCAATTTGCCGCATGAGCATGACAAGGGATACGTAGGCAGCCTACACTAGTAGGTCCGACCATTAGAGCATTTTATTTCATATCTTCTTAAAAACTACGATAACATGTTATAACCAACTAAATATGTCTAGGCTATGGAGTTTGGTTAGCATTATAAACTGTTGCATTATAACTATTACCTGTTGCATTCCTCTCCTATTTTAATTGAACGAAATTGGTGAGTTTATTGTTTATCAACGATGTTCGTAGATCTACTTAGTAAGCCTTGGGTTACCCGTAGACTCCATCGTTGATGGGCTCAGTACCTTTCCCAGTTAACGCCACTGTGGGTCGCCGACGTGCGCCCGCGCCCCGTGTGCCCTTGGATAGGGGTGCGCGTACGTGCGGATGTGGGACACCACTGCTCTCATTTCATCCTCCCTTGTTTAGGGGATAACGAAATTAAAAGTGCGAAAGGAGTGCTGTCTAAAATAGCGCGTTGGAATGCGCCTCGATTGACTTTAGTGAATTTTTGATCCAATATGGGAACTTTGGGTTTCCCTCATCAAGTTATCCCTTGTCTAGGAGATACCAGGATATGAGAATACATCACCCTTTCATTCTCATTTTCCCTTCTTTAGGGGAAAATGAAAAAGTGCAAAAATGATGTTGTGACGCCCCCCACTATGGATTTTATGAAAATAACCTTATGACCTATTTCGGATCACTATGGGTGCTTTGGGTTTTCTGCATCAAGTTATCCCTTGTTTAGGGGATACCAGGATATAGGAATGCATCATCCTTTCATTCTCATTCTCCTTTTTTTAGGGGAAAACGGAAAAGTGCAAGAAAGGAGTGTTGCGACGCCCCATTGGATCCAAAACGTTTTATAGAGTCGCCATCTTTATTTTAAGGCAAAAATAAAGCAAAACCAAAAAAAGAAAAACCAGAGATTATAAACGGGTTCGGAGGCTAAGTTACGAGTTGGGAAGGTGCTAGGCACCCAACTCACCCTTTCGGTCTCAAAAGCAGTTTTTGGCTAAAGTATGCTTTTGGTTATATTTATTTAGCAAATAAACAAAGCATTTAAAGACAAGAAGTAAAAAACAAATACATCCGCGACTACATTATTTATAGACTTGCAGCCAGTCTCCTTACAATAATTACAGATATATTTAAAAATATTTTGCTATTATAACGGCTCTTTTACATAATATTTTCTAACTAAATCCGGGCAGCACAACGTCTTATATTTTCTATTTTGGGCCGGATTTAAAGAAAAACTTTTATAAAAATAATGCCCTTAAAGGTTATTACATTTTAGAGCGGAGTGTGCTCGCTCTGTCTTTCTCGGGAGAGTGAGACTTTTATGCTGCTGCTGCTGCGATTTGGGCAGAGTGACGACTTATTTTTGATAGTTTTGGCTCGCTCACTCGGGCAGAATGACATCTTAGTTTTTGTAGTTTTGGCCTATTTAGTTGGGCAGAATAACAGCTTATTTTTGGTGATTTCAGCATATTTACTCGGGCAGAGTAACGGCTTACTTTATGGTTTTTGGGCCGGGGAAATAGAGCGGATACCTAACTAAAGGGCTAGGGATCACTTTAACCGGTGAGTTTTTGGTTTGGTGAAGTTTTGGTAGGGTTTCAAGGCTTTATAGGCTGACCACTCCCTATCTCACTTCACTCACTAGTTTCTCAGCGTTAGGATGACGCAGAGAAATTTTATCGGCGTTTCTTCTCGATCTCTTCCGGGCTTCTGAAGTGAGTCCCAACGCCTCTATTTATAGCTGGAGGAGAGGACACATCGGGGATTAAAAATCCTCTTTGTGCATTTAAATCATTTGCACACCAGGCTTCCGTTCTTGCACAATGCGTTAACTGGGAGAGGTATTATAGCTAGTTGGGCGCGGATCCAAGGTGTTCTTGGCGCGGCGCCAGATGCCCCTTTTGGCCGCGCCAAGACACTATTCCACTTTCAAAATTGGCACTTTTATCCCTCGCATTTTACTGTTTCGCGCATCCTGCTTTGTCTTTCGCATTTTTAACTCCTGTAACTTGACATTTGTTAAGTTTAAACAGTTCTTGATATCAAATGCCAGAGTCACATATCAGGGGTACGAAATTGGGTTGTCTACAGTATCTTCATCGTATCCTTCTGAAGCTGGGTTATGATTATAAATGGGTAAAGTCAGGTTTTCCTTTGTTGTGAATGATCAAATTGTGGGGCCTATTATTCCTTCTCGAGGGTTGAGGCAAGGTGACCCCATCTCCCATTATTTATTTATTTTGTGTGCGGAAGGTCTTTCTTCTCTTATTCTCCAGGATGAATCTAGAGGGAATCTGCATGGGGTTAAGGTGTGTCGGGGAGCTCCTTCAGTGAGCCATCTACTATTTGCAGACGATATCATTTTTTTCTTTAAAGCTATTGAGGAGGAAAGTCTTGTTATGAATGGTATCCTGGAGAAGTATGAACGAGCCTCTTGCCATGCCTTAAAACACTTTTACGATTTCACCCTTATTTGTTCTTCCTATTTTAATTATAAGCCATGTGTACATGGGTCATAACGAAAAAACTATATATTATACTAATTAATAATCAATTCAATTATTTTTTCCTAATTTGTATATTAAATCAGACAAGACAATAATTTAGAGAGAGGGAGTAGATAAATATTATTTATAAATTAGAGGATTAATATATTTTTTGGTCCCTGAACTATCCACGTAATACAAGTTTGGTCCCACTATTTATTTTAATATTCATTTGGTCCCTCAATTCGATTTTTTTGTTCAAGTCCCCCTTCCACCTTTACCGTTACACTTTCTTTCCAATATGGGCTGACTTTTCAAAATGTCTAAAATATAGGAATTAATGTACCAATTTAAAAAGGAGTCATCTTCAACCTTTCAACCTTTGTTCCTATCTGATCTGTGAAACTTCATGCCAGAGAACATGAACATAATTGGATTAAATAATGATTTGGTCCCTCAATTTACACTTTTTTTTTGGTTCCTACCCCTTTTTTTTATTAGATGTGATTCTTATATTCAAGATTCGCTATGAGATACCCTAGGCGTTACCGTTAATATCACCGTCTTAGAAAAATTAAAATAACAAAACTACCCTTCACTAAAAAAATTAAAAATTAAAATAAGGTAAACCCTTTACCAGATATAAATCCTATAGACTTCTCCTCTTGGAAACAGGAATTCGATAAAAGAAAGGTAATGTGGTGTATATAATGTACAAAAAGTTTCTATGTACCTATATGGTTCCTTGAGAGAGAGAGGATGACGACTAATGAATTTCCTAGTGATGACGCTGCGATCGAATATCTCAGGGAATTTTTACAACATGAAAGCATGAATTATTCAAGTGCTACCTCAGGATTATTCATCCTCAAAACCATCAAAGCCACCAAATCTATCTTGAACGAAGGAGACGCAACGACATGCCCAATATGTATGGGCGACTTTGAACTCGATGAGAAGCTACTCCAATTACCCTGCCACCACTGGTTTCATCGCCACTGCATCCTCCCGTGGCTCAAGGAAAAGAGCACGTGTCCGATGTGTCGGTACGAGTTACCCAAGCTGCGAAAGATTAAGTCGCAGAAGTTTGTTGATGGTTATATCTTTACTATACACAGATCATCCGGTCGGATTATTACTACTGTTACGATTCGTCGACAGGCTACGATGATTAGCGTTTCTGTGGAGGATACTGTGATTGATCAGATCAACACATGAGATAATATCTTTTTTTAGGACTTTTTTTTATTTGATTAGTTTGTTTGTTTTCTTGTCTTCCATTCCATGGTTTAAGAATTTTTTAGTTAAGAGTATGTATTAGTTGATCTTAGATTCTTAATGCAAGTACTGTTGGCTACGGTGGTGTAATCTGACATTGTTTTCGGCTTATCATTGACATTGTTGTCGGAAGAAATCTAAGCCCTCCCGTCTTGATAAAGAATCTATTTTTTATTAATATTTCAACAAATTTCTACTTTAAAACTTTGTAATTATTGTACACAAAAAGTACTAAAAATTATGTTTTTATAATTTTTTTAAAAAAATTATTGGTCATATATTCATTTGAAAATATTTTATTGTTATTGCTAGGCAAAAGGTACGAAGACTTTACGATATTATATCAAAATATGAATTTACTATTGGATATTATTTACAATTATATTTTAAATTAAAAGATTTTGTTTTTGGAAAATAAAAAGATTTCGTTTTCAAATATTTGGTAAATCTTTTGAAAATATGTCGGAAAACATTTTCAAGTGTTTGACAAACGTACGGAAAATGTTACGAAAAACAATATGTGAATAAATTTAAAAATATATATTCTAGTATTAATGCTCATATTGAATATAAGATAGTGTTGAGATTTAAGTAATTTTTTATTAGTAACCTCAATTTATCATTAATCGTGTCAAATCAATAAAGTCCATCTTTTTTTCAATCTCACGAATACAAATAAAATTGATATGAAAAAAAAAAACGTTTAAAAAAGAATATGAACAATGTTTAGGACGCCCCTAAATAATAAAATAGTAATTTATAAATAATGTGCCAAACTCTTTATATTTCTAAACAATTTATCCGAGTTTTTGTGTATATAATATTTCAACAATTCACTACAAAAAGAAATCAAGTTTTCTAAAATAGGAACTGCACAAAGATTGAGAGACAAGATGAGGTCAACTATTGTATTTGATTGTCAAACCTTTGCAAGTTCATACATCCATCAAGTTGTACAAGAACAAACCGACAAAAACAATTCAAACCCTACTTCAAGATCGTTCATCGACTCGCTCAAAACCATCAAAGCTACCAAATCTATCTTGAAGACTTCGTCGTGTTCAATATGTATGGATGATTTTAAACTCAATCAGAAGCTCGTTGAACTACCATGCCACCACTTGTTTCACCGCAATTACATTCTCCCGTGGCTAAACGGAAAGAGCACGTGTCCGATGTGTCGCGATCAGTTACCTAAGCAACCACTATATCGGACGGAGAATTTGCCCGATGGTTATAAATTGATTATGTACGGACCATCCGGTAGGGTTACTACTCTTATTACGGTTTGCGTAGAGGGTACCAAAACTAGTATTACTGTGGATAGAGTTTCTTGAGGCCGTTGGATTGGTATATGACATAGTATTGTGTTAGGGAATTCTTTCTTTTATGACTTTTATTTTTCGGAGGTTTTTTTACAAGATGTAATAACGATGTACTTTGTAGTTAAGAGTGTGCGTTGGTTTATTTTAATCCAAGAACGGTATATTTTAATGTCATTGTGAAAGAATTATTGTCGTGAGATCAAAGGATGTATAGAATTGAGGGAGTAGGTTCTTAGGTCGTGTTAATTTTCTGAGATTTTAAAAAAATAATTTTTTTGACTTGTTTGGTTATATTAAATTGAATAGTGTAAATAAGCCAAGGTTACTATGATAGACCTGGTCAGGCTTCACGCATCATGAGTTTAAGCGAGTTTAAAATAAAATTTCAATTCAACTCGGTAGTATCGAGTCAATTCCTAATTTACGAGTCATAACAAAATATACCCTTGGGAATAAAGTAAGTAATCAGTAATTTGTATCTATTTAGGAAAGAAGTTGGGATATACAAATTGAGAAAAGTGAAAGAATAAGTTTCTTTTTTTGGGAAAGGGATAAAAACATGTCAGATGATGGAACCTTTGTGTTCAAATGGGGACTTAAGTACAGTCTCTTGTACATAATATTTTATGATTAGATCAATTATAATATAATTTTATTGATCTTAATTTATAAAACGAAACTGGTCGATAAAAAAGATTCGTCTTATAAAAAATATCTGTAAAATCGTTTTACACAAGTTTTTACCATATTTTATACATACTAAACGCCATATTTTAAAAGTGATAAACGTTCTACCCACTTTATAGGCTAATTAATTTCCATTTTGAATAAAAAAATAAGTTATATTTATTTAATATAGCTAAAATTTCACCCTATACTATCTTCACCTAGTGCTCTCCTCTCCGTCAACTTCTGATGTCTCTCTCTCACCTCCTTACTCGGTACATAATTTTGCAATAGATACTAATCCTAATGATGACGTTTACATAGATGCCTAATTTACCGTAAGTTTATGTAATTTATTTTTATTTATTTATATTTTAAAAAATAATTTTTAAAGGTGAAAATTAAAAGCCGAACCTGGGCAAGTGCTTCCCTTAAGGAAGGCTACCAACCGTAGGCATATATATGGGTGATAACCGGGTCGGTCCTATGTGATAATATTATAACCGGAAAAATTATATATATTTGTTTTCAATTGTTAAAGTATATTTTTAGGGATAAAATGACGTAGATACCTTTAATGAGCAACAAACATGCACACAAAGTCAATGAAAACATTGGGCATCGCAATACTAATTGAAATCGACAAAATTTGGACAAAATACGCCCAAATTTGGGCATGAAATGAAAACATTGGGCAAACATTGAAATGTGACAAAATTCAAACAACTATAGCCCAAATTTGGGCATCACCTTGAAAACAACGGGCATCGTAAAACACATTTGAAATCTATCTAATTTTAGGCATCGCATTGTAAAAATCTTTAACCAAATTCAGACATAGCAATGAAAATACAAGACATCGTAAAACATATTTGAAGTCTGTGTAATTTTAGGCAACGTATTGTAAAAATCCTTAACCAAACTCATGCATCGTAAAACACATTTGGAGTATGTCCAATTTTAGGCATTGCATTGTAAATTTTTTTAACCAAATTCGGGCATCGCAATAGAAAATTTTGTTATCAAAATGAATATATTGAACACTGCCACCAAATATCAACATAGTTGGTCATCAAAATTGACAAAATTAGCATCGTGATTAATAAATTAAACACTACCACCAAATATCAACAAAGTTAGGCATCGAAATGGACATAATTGAATAATGCCACCAAATATCAATATGGTTGGGCATCGTAATTGACAAAATTGACGTCAAAATGAATAAATTAAACACTACCACCAAATATCAACAAAGTTGGACATTGAAATTGACAAAATTGGCGTCATAATGAATAAATTGATCACCACCCTCAAATATCAACAAAGTTGGGCATCGAAATGGACAAAATTGGCATCAGAATGAATAAATTGAACACTACCCCCAAATTTGTGTGCAAAAATTGGGCATCGAAAAATTTCTGAAGCTCAGAACAATTCTTAAACATAATTTTTTGGCCTTAAAACGAAGAAATCATGAGTTAAACTCGATGAGTTTAATTTGTAGATCTCGTCGAAAGCTTTGATTTAATATGCGGTGGATCATGTGGTTCATCAGGGATCAAAAGTTATGGAGAAAATGGTCGGAGAAGATGAAAAGAGGTCGACAATGGAGAGAAGAGAGATGAAGACGAAGTTGGATGGCGAGAAAATCTTAGAAGAAGAGGAAGTAGAAGAAGAGAGCGTGTGACAGAGTGAAGAGTAAGAAGTAGCATGAGGAAGAAGACGGAAGAAGAAGAAAATGAGAAGACGAAGAAGAACGAAAAATGAAATAGCAGGAGGTTGCGGGCAGTTTTGGAACAAATTTATGAAAACATATTTTACCAATTGAATAAAAAGAAATTAAGTTGACTGGAGAGGTTATAATTTCTCCAAAAGGTACCAATCCGCAATTATTCCCGGATATATTGAGGGTTGGTCGCCCGCCCAATGTGGCTTTTTAATAGAAGGCCGCCATCGTAGAGCCTTTATTGGCACATGACCGACCAACCTAGATGGCTTTACACTAATAGCAAAAACAACTCATCAAAATCAAATATCAAATCAAACACAGCTCATTAAAAATCAATAAAGTAATCCATTTTATATTCATTTGATTCAAAATTTAAAAAAAACTTCCATTAGTGACACAAACTCCAACACTCTTACATACATCATCATCTTTATCTTCAAAATTGGTTTGATGTTCAAATGAAGTAAACCAAGCAATTTCGAACTACTCCAATCTAGGTGTTAGTGTTAAAGTAGAGATTGATTTAAAAAACAAACAAATGATATTACCAGATAGAACTTATATTATTCATACATATATTGTTATGGTTAGATGATATGACTTTTAATGTCCATCAAAATATAGAAATATGAGTTTGGATGGTCAAATCTATGTAACTTTCCGAGCTCGAAAGCCTATATTGCTATGCTTAGCCCACTAAGCACGTAGCATAATGGGTCATCCAGGCCTACCACAAGTCGATTCCTAAAAATGCGTGGATAATATTGGTTTCTAGTAATAGTATGTGGTCATTACATAAACACATTCAAGTCTCACATCTACTAGACGTGGGATTAGGGTATTACAATCACCCCCACTTAAATCTTTGACGTCTTCGTCAAGGCCGAAACGTACCCCGGGCGATGGAGGATTCAAGAGGTGGTCCCACCTCCTAGGGTTGTAGCACTTTGGACGACACATCACTTTATTTTCACATTTCTTGCTAAGACCCACTTTGATATCATTTGTAATGCCCCGAGCCCGGTCCGTTACTCGTAGCCTGCAATGGCCCACTAAGCATGTATCACCTTGGATCATCAGGCCTACCACAAGTCGAATCAAAAGTTCATGGATTGTGTTGATGCCTACTAATGATGTGTAGCCACCATATAAAACAAATTCAAGTTTCTACATCTACTCGATATGTGATTGGAGGTATTATAGTCATGATGTCAAAGCTAATATAAATACATATGATTTGATGTTATGAATGACAAAATTGATATAACTACCACAAGCTTCGAGCTTGTAATAAAGTCACATAAAAAAAATCACAACATCCCTAAATTATTTTTCTATTTGACTGACATACTGATTAAGGAAAATTAAATAATAGACTCGATTATTAATATTAATATAATATGTAGTTTTTTTTAAGTTATTGTACATGTTGGAATAGCTATTAAAGTAGTATTTTTTTCAAATCTCATCAGTTAGGTTATTATAATTTTGAAAAAAATTATAAGTTGAATTTTTATTTGATAAATGAGTAGGTCTTTAGGACGGTTTTAAGGATATTTATTAATAAGACGAAACTCTTCTCTCTTACAACTCAACTTATTAATACACGATATATTGGATAAAGAGAATTCATCTTAAATATATCAATAACACCAAAAAATAATAATTAGTTTCACCAAACAAAGTTAATTTATGAACTTATAGAGTATTCTTTTGTACTACGCTCGTATTTAGCCTTGGTAATGCATTTTAGAACAATGCTAGAGCTTTGTGCACAAATGATGTATTCCTTCCGTCCTTAAATTATCGTCCTTCTTGTTTTTTTTTTGTCTGTCTTATAATAATTGTTCAATTTGAAATTTATCTTTTTAGAATATCACTTTTACCACTTTACCCTTACCTTTTATCCTACTTTAATTATGGGCTATATATACATGGATTTTAAAAAAACTATATATTAAATAAATATAAATAATTAAGTCAATTATTTTTTCTTAAACTGTGCACCGAATCAACCAAGACGATTAATTAGAAATAAAAGGAGTATCATGTAGTGATTTCGCTTTTTGACTCGAAGCCAATAAGATACAATAAATGACTGATAAGATATCACATTATTTTTCGAGCCTCGGGGTTAGTGCTTTGACAAGACGATGTTTCAACATATCTTCAACCATCAATATTACAATATATTTTAAATTGACAAAAACGAACTATTTTTTATTTTATTTTTTGGATAACTCGCTCATCTTAATTTACGTAACTAGTTTTACATCTGTTTGTTAAATATATAAATAAAAATATTTTTAATTAAATAATATTTAAGCAAAATAAATAAACAAATCAATAAAAATTAATAAATTATAAAGAATAATGTATCTGACAACTGCTTAAATATAAATATATCATTTTATTGGTAATATTATAGATTTTAAAAAATTTTCTTATATACAACATTTGTCAAAAAAAACAACTTAGTTGAGTCATCATTTCACAAAAGTATATAAGAAGAGTGTTAAGAATAGTTGTAAAGATAACATTACTTTCAGTATTAATATCTTCAAGCCAGAACGATTTGTTACCCTTGAAACTGCGACATACAACTGAAGATGACTGAATACTGACTTCTTCAAAAAGTATTCTACATGTGAAAGTGATTGACCTTGATTTTTATTAATTGTCATGACATACGATACTAATGTAAATTATCTTCCCTCGAAACTTGAAAGACAACTTCACATCTAATGGAGACGATGACATTCTTGGTATAAATATTTTGTCTCCAACACTGCTTCCATTCGAAAAATTTACTTCAAGAGCGTGATTCTCAAGTATGGTAATGACTAGTTTTGTTCAATTCTACAACTCTGCAGTAGGGTTAATGTTTTTCAACAATATCACTGAAACACCAACCTTTAGTGTTAATTTATAGTTACACAATCTTAAACACTTTATACTATTCAAAAACTATATATAATAAATATCTTCAAACAAACTTGTATTGTTCTCTGATCTACAGATTGAATCTGAACTCAAATAAGTTATTCCTTCTAAATGATTGTTATAAACTATGTACTCATTTTGGTGTCAAGAACATCAAGAATCAGAGGAAGTATAGCTCTTTCTTGCAAATATGACATGTAATAAAATACTCAAAAAATGACAGATGTATACTTTCAACAACTGGATCATATATCTGATGCATTAACCAAAAGATCATTTGGAACTTCTATTGTTGCAATACCATCATTTTCACCA
>JABEVN020002115.1:0-22508 GCA_013146195.2 Codonopsis lanceolata
AGGATGTGTAAAATGTAATGCACATGATGCGGCGTCGGCGTCATCTCCCCGGCGGTTAAATGGAATGCGTTGGTTTCAGGGGTGCCACCTTTCCCTGAGGCGATATCAATGGCATGTTCAAGTCTTTGCGACATGCACTCCCTCAAGTGTCCCAAAGTTACTCATAGTGAGCAAGCGAATACTCTCCGTATCATTTATGGTCCAGAGCAATGTTGTTCGGCGGTCAACGGAGCTATGACAACTCAATACTGGTCTCTCTGTTGAACATAATAAAATAATCTCTCATCAATATAAAAACAATACTACGTAGTCAATTTAATAAATTTTTTGTCAATACTACGTAGTCAATTTAATAAATTTGTGTCAATACTATCATGGTCAATATAATTAATTACCTCGCCATTCCATATTGCGGATGCAATATGACCAAAATCGAGAGAAGTAGCTCGGTGTTCTCGGGTCCACCTCCATGTGGCTCCATCAACATCCAACCATGACATCGCCACCGGTCGTACGAATCATCATCGTCATCATCACCACCATCACCACCATCACCATCTACCACGACCTCTACTCTGCCTCTACCTCTGCCTACTACTATGTGCTCGCCCATTCTGCATCGTCAACAAAACCCAAATCCTCCTCCTCATCGTCCTCTTCATCAACTAACCGGTGTCATCTCGTATTGTAGTATATACATCGGCATTCATTGGACCTTTCCCACGCAGTGTAACATGCTCAGTACTACTCATGCCACCCATACCACTCATGCCGGTCATGCCACCCATGCCAACCATACGGCATGCCACCATACCACCCATGAGGCATGCCACTCATATCAGGCATGCCACCCATACCAGGCATGCCACCCATAAAAGGCATGCCACCCATACCAGGCATGCCACCCATACCACCCATCATGTTTAATTCGGCTTCCATCTGCTGATCCTCTCTCGTAATTGGTGAATGTCCTCTCCCTCAATGAGAGCATTATAGGAGCCTCGAAATGGAATATCGGTGGAGTGCGGACTCCTATCATCTCGTGAATAGGGGTTAAGTGCATAAGCACCCTCATCCCCTCATTAGTGGATATATGCCTTTGGATGATTAGCGGCTCTCTGCGTTAGCGATCCGCAACAAACTATACGCGACCACGATCATGCATGTCTAAACGTTTCCCTCGTCGGCGTTCGAATCCATCTATTACAAAAAATAAATACGAAGTTAAGTTATGAAATGATAAATTTGTAAAAGTGTAGGGGTTAATTGTAACTAAGTTTCAAAAAATTGTAGGGGTTAAATGTTAAATTTTGTAAAAGTTTACTGAGGTTAATTGTAACTAAGTTTCAAAAATTATTGGGGGTTAATTGTTAAATTTTGTAAAAGTTTAGAGGCGTTAATTGTAACTAAGTTCAAAAATGTAGGGGGTGAATGTTAAATTTGTAAAAGTTTAGGGGTTGAATTGTAAAGTTTCAAAAGTCGAGGGGTGAATAGTTAAGTTTTGTAAAAGTGTAGGGGTTAATTGTAACTAAGTTTCAAAAGCTGAGGGGGTGGTGTTAAATTTTTAAAAGTGTAGGGGGTTAATTGTAACTAAGTTTCAAAAATTGTAGGGTGTTAAATGTTAAATTTTGTAAAAGTTTAGGGGGTTAATTGTAACTAAGTTTCAAAAATTGTAGGGGGTTTATTGTTAAATTTTGTAAAAGTTTATGGGGTTAATTGTAACTAAGTTTCAAAAACTGCAGGGGGTGAATTGTTAAATTTTTAAAAGTGTAGGGGGTTAATTGTAACTAAGTTTCAAAAATTGTAGGGGGTTGATTGTTAAATTTTGTAAAAGTGTAGGGGTTTAATTGTTAAGTTTCAAAAAGTACAGGGGGTGAATTGTTAAATTTGTAAAAGTTTAGGGGTTGAATTGTAAAGTTTCAAAAAGTCCAGGGGGTCAATTGTTAAGTTTTGTAAAAGTGTAGGGGTTAATTGTAACTAAGTTTCAAAAACTGCATGGGGTGAATTGTTAAATTTTTAAAAGTGTAGGGGGTTAATTGTAACTAAGTTTCAAAAATTGTAGGGTGTTAAATGTTAAATTTTGTAAAAGTTTAGGGGGTTAATTGTAACTAAGTTTCAAAAAATTGTAGGGGGTTTATTGTTAAATTTTGTAAAAGTGTATGGGGTTAATTGTAACTAAGTTTCAAAAACTGTAGGGGGTGAATTGTTAAATTTTTAAAAGTGTAGGGGGTTAATTGTAACTAAGTTTCAAAAATTGTAGGGGGTTGATTGTTAAATTTTGTAAAAGTGTAGGGGTTTAATTGTTAAGTTTCAAAAAAGTATGTAGGGGTGAATTGTTAAATTTGTAAAAGTTTAGGGGTTGAATTGTAAAGTTTCAAAAAGTCCAGGGGGTCAATTGTTAAGTTTTGTAAAAGTGTAGGGGGTTAATTGTAACTAAGTTTCAAAAACTGCAGGGGGTGAATTGTTAAATTTTTAAAAGTGTAGGGGGTTAATTGTAACTAAGTTTCAAAAATTGTAGGGGGTTAAATGTTAAATTTTGTAAAAGTTTAGGGGGTTAATTGTAACTAAGTTTCAAAAATTGTAGGGGGTTTATTGTTAAATTTTGTAAAAGTTTAGGGGGTTAATTGTAACTAAGTTTCAAAAATTATAGGGGGTTAATTGTTAAATTTTGTAAAAGTTTAGGGGGTTAATTGTAACTAAGTTTCAAAAATTGTAGGGGGTTGATTGTTAAATTTTGTAAAAGTGTAGGGGTTGAATTGTTAAGTTTCAAAAAGTGCATGGGGTGAATTGTTAAATTTCGAAAAGTCTAGGGGGTTAATTGTTAAGTTACAAAAATTGTAGGGGTTAATTTTTAAGTTTCAAAAAGTGTAGGGGGTCAATACTTGTTACTTTTGCACAATCATAGTGTTATTATAGTAAATGCATGACAACAAGCTCAAATAAACAAAATATAATTATCTAACAATTATGTACACACAAATTTTTTATCTAACAATCATGTCCAAAATGAATACGTCAAATAAGGTATTTTTTTAAAAAAAATACATGTTTCTTTTTTCGAAAACAAAACATTTTTTTCAAAAAGAGCCGCGACTTAGAAGCGGATGTTTCACAAAAATACCGCTACTCACCAGCGATATTTATATAAAACAACCGCTATTAATTTGCAGCTGTTTTATATGACTACCGCTGGTGAGTAGCGGTATTTTTGTGAAACATCCGCTTCTGAGTCGCGGCTCTTTTACGCCAGATTAAAAAAAACAAATTAAAACAGAATGCGTCCTAGATCTGCAATTTATTCCAAATTGAAACAGAAGAGCTGAGAGATTAACATACCTGGAGTGAGGGAGTGAGAGATTTTTGTTGGTTTAGGGTGGATCTAGGTTGGTTTGTTGGAGTGAGTGAGGAGAGGAGCAGTAAATAGGGGAGAAAGGGGAGTGAGTGAGGGAGAAGCAAGGGAGAGGGAACAGAAATGGGGGAGAAGGGGGGCTGGTTTCTCGGAGATGGAGGAGACCAGTGAGTGAGAGAGAGGGAGTAGGGGTAGGGGGCGGGTGAGTGAGAGAGAGACGGGAAGAGAGAGAGTCGTGTGGGGGGGGCCGGGTGTGTGGGGAGTCGTGTGGGGGGGTGGGTGGGTGGGGGGTAGGTGGGGGGTAATTATTTTAATGAGGGGTAGTTAAGTAATTTGATTATTAAAATGGTGTTGCGTTTAGGGTTTTAGGTGTTGCGTTTAGGTGTTCTGTTAACATAATCAATATCCATTCTTCAATATTTACTCGTTACTTGAATGACCTTAAATGTAACATCATTTAATATAATAAATTACTATACTACCCTCCCTCAAATTAAAACAACAAATCCTCCCATTTTGAACCATTAGTCCCAAAACACCCGCACTCTCTCTCCAACATCTCTCTCACTTCCTTCATTGTTCTCAACGGAGTTATAAATGTGATGAAGATGTTCTTGTGGATTCTCATTTGTTACATATAATTTTCAAATTTATTGAATCTTATTTATTTTTGTTGGAGTGTCTAAAATGTTCGTCAATCACAAATGTTGGGACAACGAAACGGGGATCAACAGGTTTGGAAAAAACACAGTTCACGTAAGACTTTATTTTTAAATTTTTTAAAAAAATTTGATTTTTATAGCAAAAGAACACAAATGTCTGATTCTAGAATATTATCTATGTTATTATTTATTCAAATGATATAATAGATATAAAAACATCTTTTTAAAACAAAGCCAACAGGCTTGGGTGGATGTTTTATAAAACAACTGTCTGACAGATGTTTAATAAAACAACCGTTAGGTTGTGGCGAATATTTTATAAAACAACCATGAGGCTGTGGCAATTGCTTTATAAAACAGCCGTCAGGGTGTGGCAGGTGTTTTGTTTTTTGTTTTTTCAGAAAGATCATTTTTTAAAATATTATTATATCATTTGAATAAATAATAATATAGATAATATTTCAGAATCCGAAATTTGTGTTTTTTTACTATACAAATCAATTTTAAAATAAAATTATAAATTATAATCTTACGTAAACTGTGTCTTTTCCGTACAGGTTTGGATATATATATATATATATATATATATGGTTGTGCCACCTCACCACCTTTTTATAAATCTTCATTGTAAAGCATTTATGTGGAGTTTTTAAAAACTCTTGGTTTTCTAGCTATTAAACTAATAATAATACATAATAATAATCAATATGATAAGTGGTATTAATATTAGTATATATAACATCTTATATTGTCAATATTAGAAGTCTTATATTTAAAAACTTTTATAATTAACATCACTTCTAACCAACGTGGGATAAAACTCTTCAATTAATAATAAAATATGAGAGTGAGGTACAACTCTTTTATTGGTAATAAAATGTGAGGTTTTTAATCTAAGGGAAAATTATCTTTTTGACAATCGTACTATATTGTACTATTCGCATGTAACCGATTTGACCAACCACTTTACAATATCCTCAAACCGACCAATGTACTCAATAAGTGGGTCCAATGTGGTCTCTGCCGTTAACGGGTCATCCAATTTTGTAACGAAAATGTTAATATGGACTAACCGGGGGATTTCATAAGGGGTATTTTTGTACATCTCCATTGAAAATACAAAAATAAAAAACAAAAACAAAAAATGATGGCAGTCACGTCATCATCTTCTCCCAGTCTATTCAAATCCCCCACCATCATGCGTTTTCTCTAGCGATTGCGTCTTCTCCGATGACGACAACGGCTTCTCTCAAGAAGAAATTAATATTATTTTGGAATTGCTCACATGTATTTAAAATTAGAAATCATCTCTTCCAAATCTCAATGGGTGAATCCCTAATCATATCATCACCATAAATCCTCTACGACATTGCAAAATCCCACGCATTTTTCGCAACATCATAAGTCGGCTCAAACGTCGTTAACCCTCCGTGAACATAACTATATTTCAACTTGCAGTTTTCTAAATCAAACGCATAATTAGCCGAGAACTTATTAGTCGAATCGAGCACAAGCATTCCGTCCAGTGTCGCTCGGTTATCGCCCCTAGCGTGAGTGTACATCAAGTTCAATGACTTGTCCATAACCCTAACCGTGTTCATGAACTGAAACCGTACATCCTAGAGCAACAAACTGAAAGTATAAATATCGATAAAATGAAAATTGAAAGTTTTTACTTATTGAATTTTAGTAAATGTGAATAATTGATGAAGAAGTTCTTACCTTTTTGGGGATGTTGTAGTCAATAATGAAGAAGTAGGGCTTTTGTAGGGAAAGGCACAAACCGTTAAGAGATGGGCCGCCAACGAAGGTGGCGTCGATCATGGAGGCACAAATTTTGACATCGCCGTCGTTAACGGCTAAAGTGTCGGCGGCGGCGCCACTCTTTTCGGCGTCGTAACGGCCCTTGAATGAAGCTTTTGTCACCTTTGCTGGAAGGACTGACGATGGAACGGAAGAGAGAGGGGAACGTGGTAGGTGGAGAAAACAAAGCGGTAGAGGCTCTGAGAATGAGAAAACAAAGCGGTGATGATGTGGTTACAACGTAGATGGTGTTAGACTAGAGTCCGGATCCTCTATTCCAAAAGTGTATTTCATCTTCTATTCCAATGTCAGATCCACCGTTAATTTGTCAATTAGTAAATTAACAAAATTAATTATATAAATAAAATCAATTACTGATTGACAAGTTAACGGTAGATCTTACATTGGAATAGAAGATGAAATACACTTTTGGAATAGAGGATCCGGACTATGGTGGTGGGGGATTTGACCATACTGGGAGAAAAGACAAGAATACCTCTCATTAAATCCCTCAGTTAGTTCACATTAACAGTTCTGTTATAAAATTGGATGGTCTGTTAACAACAGGGACCATATTGGACCAACTTATTGAATACATTGGTCAATTTGGGGATATTGTAAAGTGGTTGTTCAAATCAGTTACCCGTGAATAATACGATGGTCAAAAAGATAATTTTCCCTTAATCTAACGACTTTTAAAACTATGATGATTAAATGCACCATTGGTTCCTGTACAATGCAAAAGTCTAGCATCAGTTCTGTACAATACAAATACACACCACAAACCAAAGAATGCACATTTTAAGCACCAATAGTCTTTGACACTAATTCTGTTAACTAAAGTACTGTTAAGGGGGGACCATGTGTACCATCATCAAAACAAGGGGTCATATGAAAAATTTATTACCTAAACAACATTCACTTCTTCTTCCTGACAACCCTTTTTTCCCTCTTTTTCACACTTTTCACTAATTTACTCATTCCACCATTTTTATCGGTAACGATTGTGATGTGTACAAAACGCAACTCAGGTAAGAATACCCAGTCATATCAAGTAATAAAGTGTACATAAGTGCGAGTTATCGATCTCACAGAGAATGTATGCAATTTTCACTCAAACTAAGTACCAAAATTGGGTTAACTAATTATATTTGAGCGAAAAGAAAATGAATTAAAAAATAAAAATATAAACAATATAAGAATACAATTAAATTTACTCTACTGCGGAGGTAGTTTGGAAACATCAAATCATGATAAAAATATATATGAGTGCAATATTTCTAGTCTAGTCGGTGACTAAATTAATCATCTTTCTGTTTTTCTTTAACTCAAGTCTTGGTAGTCAGGTGCACGAAATTATTCACTACTGGCTCTCGTAACGTATAGCAAATCTAGCTACAACTCCTAGCTATATGCTCCCACATCTTATAACATAGGAAAAAATAGCCGCAAGTCAAATCAAACACTCAATGACTATCTACGCACCATCTCCTCTCGATCTCACGTTACGCAAACAATTATTGTGGTTTTCAGAATTAATAGGAAGTGTTCTCGCATCTTATCCTATAATTCTAGTGATTATCAAATGGTTTGCTACGTCGTCAAAAGCATGAAGAACACACAATAATAACCCATCACATGGGTAATGCTTCGCCAAAAGAAATTCTCTCTATTTTTTAACAAATCATGTCGGTAGCCGAGATACACAAAATTGGTTAACTACGGGTTCTCACATCTTATAGTCAACCCTAATCTCCCCGATCTTGCGAATGGCTAAGGTGGTTCGATGGCGTGTCGAAACAAGTCTCTCAATGGCTATCGGTGTATGTCACAAAAACACCAACTATTAAATTGATTGGTCTGAAATGTAAAGGTAGCTCTTGCGGATCCTAAACATTTCTAAAATCATTTGATAAATGGTCAATTAATTAAAAACATTAAACCCACAAAATAATAACCAAATATGAATGCATATTAAATAAATAGAGAGATTAAATTAAATCACTACATTGGACATAGAAAAATAATTGCATTCCATAAACAAATTAAGCACAAATCAATAAATATCTCAAAATATGAGTTGGAAGAATTAAACCGAAGAATCGCAAATCCGAGGTTGAAATCTTTTGTAGATGCATCCTTGACTCTTGAAATGATGCTTTAAACCTTCAAAGGTGATCAAGTTATGGAGGCATAGAGGAAAATGAAGTTAAAGAGGAGTTGGTGCCCCATTTAGGGCTTACAGCCCGTAAATGGGGGCTTGTTTTTGTGAGGTTCCTGGGGTGTGCTCCCACGCCCCACGCGCCCTTGGATAGGGGTGCGCGTACGTGCGGATGCGGGACATCACTGCTCTCGTTCCACCCTCCCTTGTTTAGAGGAAGACGAAATCAAAAGTGCGAGAGGAGTGCTGTCTATGTTAGCACGTTTGAATGTGCCTCGGTTGCCTTGAGTGGATTTTGTATCCAATATGGGAACTGATGGTTTCCCGCATCAAGTTATCCCTTGTTTAGGGGATACCAGGATATGAGAATGCATTACCCTTTCATTCCCATTTTCCTTTTTTTATGGGAAAACGGAAAAGTGCAAAAAAAGATATTGCGACGCCCCCACTATGGATTTATTAAAAATAGCCTTATGGCCCATTCAGATTACTATGGGAGCTTTGGGTTTCCCGCATCAAATTATCCCTTGTTTAGGGAATACCAGGATATGGGAATGCATCACCCCTCCATTCCCATATCTCCCTTTTTAGGGAGAAACGGGGAAAGTGCAAAGAGGGAATGTTGCGAGGCCCATTGAATCCGAAAGTTTTAGAGTCGCCATCTTTATTTTAAGGCAAATAAAAGCAAAACCAAAGAAAAGAAAAATAAACCAGAAAAGAAAATGGGTTCGGAGGCTAAGTTACGAGTTGGGAAGGTGCTAGGCACCCAACTCGCCCTTTCGATCTCGAAAATGGTTTTAATTTGAAGTATGCTTATTGTCACATTTATTTAGCAAATAAATAAGGTATTAAAATGACAGGGAAATTTAAACAAATACATTCGTGGCAACATTATTCTGGACTGCAGTAGTCTCCTTCCAATAATTACAAACATATTTAAGAATATTTGGTCATTATAACGGCTCTTTTACATAGTATTTCCTATTCTAATCCGGGCAGCACAACGGCTTATATGAGCTACATTGCGCCGGATTTAAATAACAATTTTTAAAAATAAATAAAAGACAGAAAATGTAAATAAATAAAAATAACGACGCTCTTAAAGGTTTTACCTTTTAGGCGGCTGTCTCGCTTCCGCCCGGGGAGAGGAGTCTTTTGTTGTTTGTGTGGTTGTTGTTTTGAGTTGGGCAAAATAGTGCTTTTATTTCGAGGGTTTGGGCTTATCAACTCGGACAGTGACAACTTATTTGGGTAGGTTTTGGCCTTTTTGGTTGGGCGGAACCTAGACTTAATTTTTGACTTTTCACTCGTTACTCGGGCAGTAATGGCTTACTTTGGGATTTTTGAATTTGGGGAAGTGAGGTGGACACCTAACAACTAGGCTAGGGATCACTTATAACCTATGGGTTTTGATTTTGGCAGAGTTTGGGCGGGGTTTGGAGATTCTAGGGGCTTCCACTCACCTATCTCGCACCTCTCGTACTAACATATCGGTGAAAAAGTGACAGAGCTTCGCTGTGATATAAAAATCGCGGAAGAATTGAGCGACCAAAATGAGAGGCCGGGGGTCTCTATTTATACTAGGAAATGAGGACACTTAGGTCATTTGTGGATTTCTTCTTCGTGCATCGATCGGCATGCCAGCGTGCGTGCAAGACTTATACCATTTCATTGTGAGAGGCGCATAGTGGCGAGGCATGGTGCGGCCAAGGCACCGCAGTGCGGCACCAAGGCTTTGGTGCGGCACCATGCTCCTTTACAACTTCCAAAATTTTGCACTTTCCCCCTGCGGTTCAGCATTTGTTTCGCGCATCTGCTTTCCTTTTGCATTTTTGACTCACGTAACTTGACATTCGTTAAGTTTTAACGATTCTTGATATTTTATGTCGATCACATACCAAGGTATGAAATTGGGGTGTCTGAGCCCCTCAGCAACGATGGAGTCTACGGGTAACCTCGAGGCTTACTAAGTAGGCGAACATCGTTGATAAACAATAGACTCTCCGATTTCGTTCAATTAAACGGGGAGAATGCAATTGGTAGCGATTATAATGCATTAACATGCTATCCAAACTCTATAACCTAGACATTTTTAGTCGGTTATAAAAAATTATCGCGATTTAAGCGGATATGAATTTAATGTGCTCGATGGTCGGACCTACTAATGTAGGCGCCTCACGTATTCCTATTAAAGGAAATCGGACCAAGCGTAGTTCGGGCCAAAACCTAAACTACAACCAAGTGAGGATGTCATGTCCCGGGTCAAGCCCGATCGAAACGAAACGGAAAAAAGATTTTTGTGTTTTCGCGTATTCTTAGGTCCGAAACGTTGTTGTCAAATACGGTATGAAGATTTGAATGTTTTTACGTCACCACATTTCAACCGGTCAATACCTTGTCGTTGAAGCGTGTTAAGAAAGAATTTTCTAAGTTGTGTCGGTCGTTGCCTTGTTTCAGACATAACCAGAAAACTTTCGAGATATCGAGCGCACTCGGCCGATAAAGATCCGTCGCCGAGCACGGCAAATTGATCATTCTTCAAGTATTTTCGAAAATTGTGAAGTGGAAAACATTCTTTTTCCTTACTTTTTTTCTCTCCCTTTTTTTTTTAAATATTCCTCTTTTTTTGTGTTTTTGAAATATTCCTCTTTTTTTGTGTTTTTGAAATATTCCTCTTTTTTTGTGTTTTTTAAATATTCCACTTTTTTTTTACAAACTTTCCTAAAAAGGAAATTATTCTAAAGTCAGGGTAGGAATACTGTACCTGACTTACCTTTTTGCGCCCAGGTGGCTGCCGCGGATTTGGCTGATTCTGACATTTTGCCACTCTTGCTGGGGAATTTATTCTCTTTTTTTTTTATTTGTTGTGATGGTCGGACCTACCGGAATAGGCTGCCTACGTATCCTTATTCAAGGAATCAGACCAAACGTAGTTCGGCCCTGCTGGGGAATTTGGTCTTGTTCCTTTTTCTTTTCTTTTCTTTTTCTTTCTTTTGATATATATATATATATATTTTTGCTTTTTTTTTCTTGCTTTTCTTCTCTTTTTTTTTTTGTTGACTTGCTGGGGATGTTATTTCCTTTGTCATTTGGTGAATGGTTGCCAATTTTGGTTGACAATATTGACTTTGTTAACTTTCCGTTAGGATCAGGGACCATTTTGAAAATTCTGAAACTTGAGGACCAAAGTGTTGCAGCTTCAAATTTTGGAGGGAGGAAAGGGAAAATTCCCTTTTTCTCCCTTTAAGTGGACGGGAGTGAAGGGAAGAAGCCACTGCTTCTTCTTTCTCTTCTTTTCTTCTTTCATTTCTTTTCTTCTTCCGCCATAGCCACTGTCCTCCGTTTCTTTTCTTTTATTTTCTTTATTTTTGCTCCTTTTCTCGATTTTCTTCCGCCAATTTCAGTGTTTTACTTAGCAGATGGCATCTTCTTCGCGATCCAGGAAGGGGAAGGCACCGATGCGCCCGGAATCTGGTGGAAGGCATCTTCTTCATGAAAATCTTGATGGTGTTAGACTACGGTGGTGGGGGATTTGACCAGGGATAAAAGACAAGAATGTCCCTCATTAAATCACTCAGTTAGTCCACATTAACAGTTTTGTTACAAAATTAGATGGTTTGTTAACAACAGGGACCACATTGGACCCACTTAGGGTACACTAGTCAATTTGGAGATATTGTAAAGTGGTTGTTCAAATCAGTTACCTGTAAATAGTGCGGTGGTCAAAAAAGATAATTTTCCCTTAATCTAATGATTTTTAAAACTAGGATTAAATGCACCATTGGTCCATGTGCAATGCAAAAGTCTAGCATCAATCCTGTATAATACAAATGCACGCACGCCACATACCAAAGAATGCACATTTTGAACACCGATAGTCTTTGACACTAACTCATTAGCTAAAGAAATGCTTGTTAAGGGGTCATGTGTACCATCATCAAAACAAGGGGGCATATGAAAAATTTATTACCCAAACAACATTCACTTCTTCTTCCCGACAACCTTTTTTCCCTCATTTTCACACTCTTCACTAATTTACCCATTCCACCATTTTTATCGGCAACAATTGCTATCTAAAATTGATTATTAACACATCAAATTTTGAAAACTAATTAACAACCCAATTGCGTGTTGTTAGAAAAATGACAGAAGCTTAGAGTACTGTATTGATTCAAATCTCAAATCCTTCTTGGGGTATGCTTATATTTATGACATTTCCTAATTTTCTCAGTTAAATCTCTTATCTCAAACTCAATCATTCCTTTTTATGGTATACGAAATAGGCAATTTCGCTATGCCACCAACAAACAATTTTTTTTATTACAATTTTTTTGAAACAGGGGAGTCAATGGCTCTGGGATTCCAACACTACATCTTGGTATTAGAGACTGTTGTGATGATTCTAAAGGTGGCATTTTTTGTCCGCACCCATTTGTCGCCGCATCATCCAAGAAATAATGGGTATGGGCACACCCAAAATTTTAAGTGGGCACAAATGGAATGTGCATGCCCATTTGAGCCCATTAATTATGATGAGCTAAATAGGTGCCCACTTGGGCACCTACGCTAAAACTCATTCTCTTGCTCTTCCAATTTCGCTCCGGTTTTTACTCTTTCTGATATCTCCATTCGTCTTTTGGACATTCAACTGCATGTACCATCCTCTCTATCTCTCTTCTCCATGTTTCTCAATCATCGAAAATAATGCATTGAAAAGTTAACTTGAGTTATTTTGGGTTTCTTTTAAACTTTTAAAATTATTATATAAATTGAGAAACTTCAATTTAATCATCATACGTTGAAATTAAAAATGTAACCTTTGCACTGGTAATCCAACTCAAATTCATGACAGCAATTTAGATTTTTTTGGATTGATGACGTGGCAAGCAAGGGGTATTGAAGGACATGCTCTTCATCTTTTGTCTCCACAATTTCCATACTCTTCTTCACTACCTCAAAATAGTATCAACCTCTTTTTCTCAAGAAATCTTTGTTGGCAGTACACACCAGGACCTTCCCACACCCAATCTTTGCCAACAAACTTGGATTTGTAGCCGAGTTTAGCCTCGTGTCATTCCACCCACTTATATCGGGGCATATAAACTTCCATAGTTTATCGGGCTTGCCGTTTTCAAAAAATGGATGAATTAAAACCATTCCCGTAATATTCACACAAGATACGAGTCCTTCAATAACCGCTTTGGCCACAATGTTATGACAAAATTACCGACCTGACCAGTTAACATTTTTGGATCGAAACATGTAACCAGTTTCAACCCCCCCCCCCCCAAACGGGTCGGGTTAGGTAGCCCGTTATCCCACTTTTGACCCGATGGTTTTTACTTTATGAATGTATGGATTTTTGGGGAAATCCAGATTAAGACATGCAGGTCGACCCATTTTAACCCAATCAATTTTAACTTGACCCATTTTGACTCGTTTAATATTTGAGTTCTAATGGATTCTGACTCATTTCGACCCATTACCCAACTCATACCTGACCCAACTTGTATCAAAAATCAAACATGTGATAACTTAAGCGTGACCTCACATGCGATGCCAAATTACGAAATACCAATGAATTATCATTTAAGTTGGAATGAAAAACTCATGCCACAAAATATGAGATTGAATTGGGGATTACAACAACAAAAATATGGAATCAACACAAGAGATTAGCAAAAATACAAAATTACAAATATATTTTTCCTTTCTTTGGTGAAATTAATGTTTGTGTAATTTTGAGTATTTTTTGTTAAGCGAAATGAATGTTTTGTAATTATTATATTTAGTTGATAATTTTTTTAAGGAGTAAATGGGCCATGCCCATTTATTGTCGGCCCATATATGCACATGTTATTAAATGGACACTTATTCATCCACTCATTTAAATCCATTGTCCATATGGGCCCTTTATACCCGCTCTGTTTGCCACCTCCGGATGATTTCCACATTTCTTGTTCCTTTAATGGTGGAAGCGATGTAAGTCATTTATTGATATTCCCATTTTACTTATCTTCATGAGATTCGTAAATCTAGAACAAATCTAATTTACTATGATAAGTTAGGGACTTTTGTATATTCTATGATTTTTCGTTCATGGATATTTGCATAAAATGAAAAAATTGTTCGACTACCTAAAATGTGCTACACGTGACTTAAACTCTCTCTTGAGTGTTCCAATTTGAAAAGTCTATTATTTAAGGGATAAAGGAAATATGGAACTACTATTTTTGTGCCTTGTTTCCAATAAGTTCGAGACAAGTCTCGCTTGCTATGAGCCACGATCAAAGACCTCACTCTAGGCGTCATTGGTTCATTTCACGAAAAAATGGATTTGTCGGGAAGAAGATTTTGGATTACAATTGTTTTCAGAAATGGGTTGTTAATTTGGATTTTCAATTAAAATCTTCCAAGTTTTAAATTTCCTAAAAACATCAGTTTTCTATTTTAATAAAACTACCCGGACTTTTGTGAGGAGTCATCAACGATAGGCAGAAGAACATATTCCCACCATGAGTGGGTAACAAAGGACTCGATAGATCCACATGAATCAACTCAAGAGAATTTTTTATAGAGTATTTTTTTAGGGAAGGAGGTGGAAAACTAACCTATGATGTCCAATGTTTTTATCCATTAAATTTGTTATATTACTCTTAACAACATTTGCATGATTATCAATAAAAGACACGGGAGTAGCATCACACACATACATGTTTCGCCGTTTTTCGGCTTTGAAAATTACCAAGTTATCTTTTAAAATTTTCATCTCACCCCTTCCCCGTTTACCCTTTAACCCATCATCTTCCAATGATGCACACGAGATCGATTATTACACAAATCGGGCACGTGTCTAACATTTTCCAAAGTCAAAGTATACCCGTAATCAAATTTCAAGCACACATTGTCAATTCCAACAATTTGACAATTCTTACCATTAGCCAAAGAAAAAAGTTTTCACTTCTTTGTATGAAGAAACAATAAATTTTAAAGGTGTCATGTGAAGCGCATACGAATCTATAAGGGATTTACATAAATGGCCAAGTCAAAATGACTTGGTCATTTGTAGTCTCACTTTAAAAAAAAAAACTCTTTTATGGTTTGGTTTATTGATAAATCACCGATAAATCATCACCGGTTTATCGGTAACCCAATAAAAATGCACCCCTCAACATTCAAATCATTGGTTGACAAGTGTAGTCGTCGACAAGTGATTTATGGTTTATCAATAAACTAGTTTATTACCAATGGTTTACACCGGTTTATCACTAAACCAATTGATTTATTAATAAACCAGTGTAAACCACTTGTCAATTGATCTCGACCAAATGTTTTATCTTATTTGGCTAGTCAAAGGTTATAAATGTTCACCAATCGGGTCAAATTGTCATATTTGACAAATCCCACAATCTATAACCCCTCATTCATATATGAAAATAGTACACATAATTCACTTTAGTTTCATAAGATTTCGTTACCATAAAAACATCACCACCATCTTCACACAAGGCCAAATTACAACCTTTTTATTATCATGATTCGATTTTGACTTTTCTTTTGGGTTTGTGCAATCCTTCTTCAAATGTCCGATTCACCGCGGTTGTAACGATTTCTTTTCTTAGATCCGGACTTAGAACTACTTTGGCTTGTACTGTTGTTACCATAATTCTAATTTTGACCTTTATTTTGTTCTTCACCATTTTGACCATTGTTCCTATCCAGTTGTCTTCTTCTTACCATATGAACCTCACCGGTTTGAGATTTACCCCTATTTACTTTTAAGTCTAAAAAGATGTATTATACATTGGTTAGATGGTAATGTTGGTTTTCAAAATCTTTAGATATAAAACTTCTACCATTATTACCAATAGAAGATGCATATTTTCCATTAGTTAGAAAGTGATGTTGATTTTAATTTTAGATAAAAGACTTTTACTATTATTACTAATAAAAGATATATTCTACATTGGTTAAAAAGTGATGTTAGTTTTAAAAGTCTTTAAATAAAAGACTTCTACTTTTATCATCAATATAAGAGAAGAGATATATCCCACATTATTTAAAAAGAAATGTTGGTTATCGTTTTTTTGAAGATAAAATACTTATATTATTATTACCAAATTAAGAGATGTATCTCATATTGGTTAAATAATGATGTTGATTTTAAAAGTCTATCATTATTACCAATAAAAAATAAATATTTTACATTGGTTAGAAAAATGATATTGGCTTAAAAAGTTTTTAGATAATGTATCTCATATTGGTTACAAATAGATGTATATCACATTATTTAGAAATAAGTATTGGTTATAAAAGTCATTAGATAAAGACATTTTTTATATTATTATTAATATAAAAGATGTATCTCACATTATTTAGAAAGAGGTGTTGGTTAAAAAGTCTTTAGATAACAGATTACTATTATTACTAATAGAAAGTATGCATACTACATGGTAGAAAATAATGTTGGTTTTAAAAGTTTTTAGATGAAAAAATTAAACTTTCATTACCAATAGAAATAAAAATAAGTATCTCATATTGTTTAAAAATGAATAATAATTTTAAAAGTTTTTTAACAAAAAGACTTATATTATTATTATTATCAAGTTAGATGTTAGTTTTAAAAGTTTTTAGATAAAAGAATTGTACTTGATGCGTCCAAAATAATCTTGGGCACACTAGGCTTCTTCAATCGGATATCTGGCTTTCAACTTATCCTTAATCTCTTAGGCCCAACTCTGCAAACAAGCAAAAAGAACGGTAAACTAGGCAGGGGCACTCCCTGCAAAAGCCCTCCAGCGTGAGAGTTAGCTTAGCAATTAACTGAGTAAGCAATTCGAAAGAGTTTAGGCCAGTATTCAGAATCACGTCCCTCTCTCCTTTGTTTGGAGTGGTTTTTATAGCTGGTGCCGGAGTATAACTGCTCATTAACTGTGGTGGCGTACCTGGCGGGCATATTAACTGCCACAGTAACTACCACATCCATCATAACGGTCTTATCATGGTGATGATGGCGAGTTTCTCGGAAGAAACTGCCCACATTCAAGACAACCGTTATCTTAATACCCGAGCATGATAAATCATGCTCGCTGCATACTTTTGCCTACTGGGTAAACCCCCACCTCGCGGTATGTTAATGGTCGCTGCCCATTTCAATGTGAACCTTGGAATGCACGTGCTCTGCTCTTGACTGGTGGAAATGTGCCAGGCACGTAATTTGTGTCTTGGGCCTATTGGGCCGGGCAGCTCAGTAGCCCCCTGCTCTGTGTCTATCGAGTATTTATGCTCGGAGCGAGGAGAAGTACCTTGAATCCCCAGGCCAAATCGTTCTTGAAATGTACCTTTTCATGAATGCATCGAGTTACCCACGATTAGATTTATAAGTGGATGCCAGCCCAAAGGGTTTTGAAGGGACAAGTCGTCATCCGCCACCATATGCACTCACACGGGCTCGTTTCCCAACGAACCATTAAATGATGCCTCGATTCTCGAGCCCTAATGATGAGAATCCTTTGGAGTAGCCTCAAACGGCGGTTTCAACCAGTATAAAAGCTCAATCACCCCCACATTTCAAACTTTACCGATTCAAAACAGCTTCAGAACCAGAAAAACTCCTTACTTCTGCAAACGAAGACAAAATCAGTGCCGGAACTACTTATCTCCGTGCTCAAGCCGCGCAACCGAAGCCTCCAAGATCTTCAATCTTCTCTCTTCCACATTAACATGTATTTCTTCCATCGTTATCAGTCTCTTTGCAATTTCTGTCTATGTTTTCACTATTATTTATTCCTTGCTAAACCCTCATATTAGGATTCAATGATGCCGTTCTGAATGACTTCTGTTTAATCTGTTATAGACTAGGCCTAAAACATCTGTCAAAAACTTAAGCTTAACACCCTTTTCCTCTGTCCATCCCGTTCCCCTAGTTGTTTCGAACCTATCCCACTCCATGTAGAGGAATCGAGGAATACCTGACCGGTGCCCCGTTCACCGATCTTAGGATAAGTTCTTGCCATGGGTTTTACTTGATATGTTCTTGCCTAACTACCCGAGCAAGATTTAATATGTATTCCTCGATTCCTGTTTCCTGTAGGATGTCCAGCGACGAAACCCACTCAGAAATTGAAGGTCGTAGCTACGACCACAGAGCCTCCACTGAAACCAAGGAGGGCTCAGAATCCTCCAGTTCCGAAGAGAGCGAGCTAGAAGAACTTTCCTTAGTCCGCCGAAGACGAAATCCCCAATACATTGCAGAAGACACTGCAGATCCCCCCAATACAACAAGGGATGCAACGACCATAGACGGGCAGAACCTTCCCGATGAGGATGAACAAGTTGAGGATAATCTTCCCAGCTCGAGCAATCTGCTAGCTGAACATCACAAAGGCAAACAGATCATCTCCAACGTCTCCCCCTCACTCAAATGGGATGACTTGACCTGTAAGGACGACGTCGGTGCCTGGTTCTACTCCTTGGGTATGGATCCCAAGAATTACCGAGTGAGAGCCTTCGATCTGGATATCGATGACAGAAGGCACAATTACCAAGGGGATCGAATGGTATTCTACTTCGACTTCTTCATTGTAGGGCTCCGTCTTCCCTTAGATCCATTCATTGTAGAATTTCTAAACCTGACCAACTCTCTCCTGCGACCCCGACCCTTACAACAAAGGTAAGTTTCGGTCGCATACACCGTGCTATAGGGCTTCGGGTTTGAACCCGAGATGACTTTGTTTAGGAAATTTTTCCTATTTTCCTTGGATAAAAATCAGGGCGTATCACGTGGTGCTCAAACCCCAATTACTTCAAACTTTGAGTGGCCGGACCCGATAAAGTAGATTCCAGGACTGGGGCGGAAAAGTCCTCGTTAGTCAATCACGAGTAGATGGCCATTTGCTCCTTACTTGCACGACTTCGGGCTTCCTGAATATGACAAGGTCGCCTTCTGAGCTGGTGAACCCCCGATAGCCAGGGCCTTCAGATCTCTACTCGGAGTAAGGGATGGACGAGCTGGACAAGATTGGGTACTCGACTGGCGGGTCCTCACGTCTGATTCAACTCTACTTCGCCTAGTTGGCATCATAAGTTGGCCTGTTAAGGGAGTCGAGCCCCGAGTTACCATTGAAAACGAACAACCACATCCCTACTGGGGAAAATGTCACGGAGGGAAATTTCCCAGTGAGTGCCCGACCGCGTGCGGCGGAACCAATGCATACCCTCCTTCTCGACACGGTGCCTGTTTTAAAACTCTGCACTTAATTTACAACTTGTGAACCCATTATTTGCTTACTGTTTTCCTTATTCTTGCTCGTTATGTTTACAGACATGAGGCAGCTGAACGATGCGAGCAAATTTTTACAAGCCGCGAAGAAGGGTGCGACCAAGAGGAGCACACAATTAGCCAAGCAAACTCCTGCCCTCTACCCACTGTTCCTGCTACCACCAAAGGGCGAAGCCGTGCAGAACCAAGCCAAACCACCACAATTGCCATCATGGTACCTTCTGCAACCGTTGAGCCCGCCAACCCAGACACCAACCGCAGCCTCCACCACTGCAACTCCCGGTAAAAGGCCGCATGCTAACTCTCCCCGAGAGAAAAGAAGCAAACAACGGACGGAGGAGCCCCTACGAAGAGACTCCAGCCCGTCAACTCCTTCGTGGCAGAAAGAAGGCTTTTTTTATGCCCGAAACTCGCAAAAAAGCCGGAGCCCTTATCACCGAGCTAGCCGACGTGCCCGACCTCGACAAAAACAATATTTACAAACGCAGTGGGTATCCTGCTACTGTGGGGCTGGGCCTGGTTAGAAGGCTGCGACATGGTGGTGTTCGGAAGAGAAGCGCCGAGCACTCAAGCTCGATGCTGGTAGGCGAGATTGGCATGTGCATGAGCGAGGTAATTATCTTCATATTATGTTTCTTGTTTTTAACTATTAATGTCTTATAGTGACAAGATCAACTCGTATGCCTCAAATGCCTCATGATAAAAAACCACCGAGGAGACTGTTAACTCTCTTCGGGCTAAGCTTAAAACGAGCGAAGAGGCACTCACTGCCAAAGTGACTAAGCTCTCTAGGGTTGAAGAGGAGAAGAAAACCTTGGAATCTCACCTGGATTTCTCTAAAAAAATCCGAGGAGACGGCCTTGAAAAACATTTCTTCGGTCAGGAAAGCACTCCAAGCTACCCCAAACACAGTTGGAAGAGGCCAAGGCCGCTGCTGCCGAGCAGGAAAGGAAGCTGAGGGAAGAACCAACCCGCCCCAACGAAGAGCAAAAACAGGCCGTCATCAATGACTACAAAAATTCTGCCGATTTTGCTACTTGCGTCGAGAACGAGGCCTACCCTTTCTTCCTCCGGGGTGAACCACGTGCAGCAGATAGCCCGAAGCGCCCGGAGATCCACCGTAATTGCTCGCCGAATGGGCACTAATCCATCATTTGCTCCTCTCTCGGCTCCACGCTGTTCCAGTATATTGAGGACGAGCCGAATCTCGCCAAACCGATGCCCAAAAAAGCGATCTGCCTCGACCCCTCCTCCACGCCCAAGTCACCAGAACGCAGCCGATGACACAAATTTGATGGCCCCTGAGACAGAGACTATAGATGCTCAAACCAAGGAAGATGGAGACGTGGTCATCATTGAAGCCGCTCCCGAGGAAACAACAACCGCCGATCAAACTGCCTCTTCGACTATTCCCCCTGATGCCTGAACTCTCTGGCCTGCGTGCCACGCTTGAAAAAATTTATTTCTTTGGTCGTTAAACAATTTATTTCTCTGGTCTTGTAATATTATTACTTCCGCTTTTGACATCATTACTCATATTCTGTCTGCTTGTATTTTCATAAATACCTCAACTGTTTTAAAAACAACCCATCTTTTAAATCGAGCAAGCTCATTCCAGGCTTGACGAAATAAAAAATGCAAAGCCTTTGAATCCCCTCGAACAGCAACCCTTTTTCATGAGCAGAGACACCTCATGCTCATGAAAGAGAGAATAATCGAGAAAATAACAATTAAAACAACTTCCTCGAACACAAACTCTTTTTCACGGGCAGAGATACTCCAAGCTCGTGAAAGAGAGAATAATCGAGATAACATTAAACCACTCGAACAACAACTTTCACATCATGCAATGAAATTGCCCTGCCCGCCAAAAGTATAATCGAGTTCACACAACACCATAAGCGAGATAGTCAAAAATGAAGGCCAACGCATGCTCATTCATTTCACCTCAACTTACAAAATAAGAGGAAAAGATAAACATGTTGCATACTACCAATCACCGATAGTATTTCTTCAAATGATCTGCATGACATGGATGTTTCAACTCGCTTCCATCCTCTGTTCGCAGCATAAAGGTTCCTTCCTTGACAATTCTGACTATCTGAAAAGGACCTTCCCAATTAGGAGAAAGCTTCCCCCATTCTGCTCGATGGCCTGTTGCTTCAATTTTACAGAGAACCCACCGCCCACAGCAAATGAACGACCACGAACTCTTTTATTGTGGTGGGCCTTTGCTCGCTGCTTGTAATTAGCCATTCGCATTTTGGATTCCAACCGTTTTTCCTCTAACAAATCAAGATCGGCTGCCCGAGATGCAATGTTGGATTCTGCATCATAGTGAGATACTCTATGATTGGGCAAGTACATCTCTACCGGTCATGGCCTCGCATCCATGCTGAGAAAAGTTGTTTCACCCCTGGGGCCCTCTACGTTGTCTTGACCGCCTACAGAGCTGATGGTAACTCGTCCACCCATCTCCCTGCCTTATCTTCAAGATTTCGCTTAAAAGCGTGCAGGATTTGCTTGTTAGCGGCCTCAGCTTGATCGTTATACTGGGGATATGCAACCGAGGATTGCCAATGCTTCACACGCATCTACCCGCATGACGCCAGGAATTCTCCGAAAATCGAGTCCCATGATCGTAAACTATTGCCCCGGTACCCCAAACTAAGCACCACATATATGTCATGCACGAAGTCGATCACATTGATCTCACTAATAGCTGCCAAAGGTTCGCTCTACCCATTTAGTAAAGTAGTCACAGCCTACCACCGCATACTTAAACCAAACGAGCCAAGGGAAAGTGGCCAATGAGGTCTATTCCCCCACATATCAAACGCAAGATGCCACTCACATGAGTCTCCTGCAAAGGGTAACCGAGGTATACTCAAGCATAACATTGACACTATCACAATAACACATTTCAAGATCTCGCTCCCCGTGTAATCCAATAAAACCCGCAGCCTAAAAACTTTTTCGCTTAAAGACCATTGCCCGGATGCCTCCACATTTTCCTCGTGAATTTCGCCCTGCCACTTTCTAGTCGCACACACCGAGCAAGGGTTCAGATACGACGTCGATAAAGATATTATCATAGGATACATGTAAAGCCTCGTCAATAGTCGGCTTCAACTTGTCTTCTATTGGTTCCCCGCCGTAAGCCTTCAAATCATATCGACAACTTTGCGGCGGGCTCGATGTCCATGATCACCTCCTTCTACATCACTGGGACCTCCAGTATTCAATCATGAC
>JABEVN020002116.1:0-22500 GCA_013146195.2 Codonopsis lanceolata
GGATGGTTCACACTATAATGAGTGCTAGCCCACCACCAAGGCACGCTCAACCTTGATTTAAATTGTGCACTATGTTTTCCACTTAGATCAATTACAAAGAATATCCCTAACGGATCGTGTACAAAATATTGACTTGTAAGTTTGTCTAGGGAATTAAATATCAGAATACAAGATATTTAATATATAGCACGGAAGTAAACAACAAGAAGAATAAAAAACAATAAATGTTGAAGAGCCTTTTGTTGTTGACGAGGACTTCTAGATCTGTTGAGGATCTATCAATGCACCGAGCCGAAAGACTTGGAGTTATGTAGATTCAGTATACCTTTAAGTGTTCGATTGATTACATCGTTGTCTCTTATGTTCCGGCTCTTCAATGGCGTTATAAAGTGTGCACTTCAAAAGATCCGTTGGAGAAGATGAAGCCTTCAAGCCTCTTTTTCAAAGATGCATTAAATGCACGGGTCACAATAAGGAATTTCGTCTTCACGTATATTCAGAGCGTATAATCATTTCGAGATCTTCAAAAGGTGGGCGATTCGGGTGTCGATCCGAGAGATGAAGCAAAGTAGGGGATCCGCTTTTACCGCTTTATTAATCGCTCAGATCTAAAAAGTATTCCCGCTTGAAAGTTGCTTTGGGCTGCTTGACATGTCAAAGACTTTGGATTAATTCAAATAACATATGGGAATAAGTTCAAATTAACCAAGCCATCCGGAGAGGACACGTAGAAGCGCATCAACTGGACACGCAGGTTCACCTCATCTTAAGCTTTGAGCAGTCTTCCCAAGTGAAGGCAGAAGTGGTCTTCCGATGTTCTAAAAAGTCCCACTATACAAGGCAAAGTTCTATACACAGTTGCCACGCTAATCGATACGCAGCCCGATTAGCCACTGAAATATAAAACTAATGTAATGTACTGATCAAATATAAATTTAACATAAGAATTAACATGGGGTAAGCCCATTTTCAAAAGCTCCAAAGCTTTCCTATGCTGGGAAAGCCAATTTTCAAACTTCCAAAGCTTTCCCTATGCTGGAAAGCCCATTTTCAAAGCTCCAAAGATTTCCTATGCCGGGAAAGCCCATTTTCAAAAGCTCCAAAGATTTCCTATGTCGAAAGCCCATTAAAGCTCCAAAGCTTTCCCTATGCCTGGGAAAGCCAATTTTCAAAAGTTCCAAAGCTTTCCCTACCCTGCCGGGAAAGCACATTTTCAAAAATTACAAAGCTTTCCCTATGCTGGGGAAAGCCCATTTTCAAAAGCTCCAAATCTTTCCCTATGCTGGGGAAAGCCCATTTTCAAAAGTTTCAAAGCTTTCCATATGCTGGGGAAATCCCATCTTCAAAAGTTCAAATCTTTCCCTATGCTGGGGAAAGCCCATTTTCAAAAGTTTTAAAGCTTTGCCTACGCTGGGAAAGCCCATTTTCAAAGCTCAAAGCTTTCCCTATGCCGGGAAAGCCCATTTTCAAAGCCAAAGCTTTCCCTATGCTGGGAAAGCCCATTTTCAAAAGTTCTCAAGCTTTCCTTATGCTGGGAAAGCCCATTTTCAAAGGTTCCAAAGCTTTCCTTTCCTATGCTCGGGAAAGCCCATTTTCAAAATTCCAAAGCTTTCCCTATGCTGGGAAAGCCCATTTTCAAAGTTCCAAAGCTTTCCCTACTGGGAAAGCCCATTTTCAAAGTTCCAAAGCTTTCCCTATGCTGGGAAAGCCCATTTTCAAAAGTTCCAAAGCTTTCCTATGCCGGGAAAGCCCATTTTCAAAGTTTCAAAGCTTTCCCTATGCCGGGAAAGCCCATTTTCAAAAGCTCAAAGCTTTCCCTATTGGAAAGCCCATTTTCAAAGTTCCAAAGCTTTCCCATTTTCATGCTTTCCTATGCTGGGAAAGCCCATTTTCAAAGCTTTCAAAAGCTTTTCAAAAGCCAAAGCTATGCTGGGAAAGCCCATTTTCAAAAGTTCAAAGCTTTCCCTATGCTGGGAAAGCCCATTTTCAAAGTTCAAAGCTTTCCCTATGCTGGGAAAGCCCATTTTCAAAAGTTCCAAAGCTTTCCTATGTTGGGAAAGCCCATTTTCAAAGTTCCAAAGCTTTCCCTATGTCGGGAAAGCCCATTTTCAAAAAAAAGCTTTCCCTATGCGGGAAAGCCCATTTTCAAAGTTCCAAAGCTTTCCCTATGCTGGGAAAGCCCATTTTCAAAGTTCCAAAGCTTTCCCTATGCTGGGAAAGCCCATTTTCAAAGTTCCAAAGCTTTCCCTATGCTTTATGGGAAAGCCCATTTTCAAAGTTCCAAAGCTTTCCTATGCTGGGAAAGCCCATTTTCAAAGTTCCAAAGCTTTCCTATGCTCGGGAAAGCCCATTTTCAAAGTTCCAAAGCTTTCCTATGCTGGGAAAGCCCATTTTCAAAAATAAAGCTTTCCCTATGTGGGAAAGCCCATTTTCAAAGTTCCAAAGCTTTCCCTCGAAAGCCCATTTTCAAAGTTCTAAAGCTTTCCTATGCTGGGAAAGCCCATTTTCAAAGTTCCAAAGCTTTCCTATGCTGGGAAAGCCCATTTTCAAAAGTTCCAAAGCTTTCCCTATGCTGGAAAGCCCATTTTCAAAAGTTCCAAAAGCTTTCCTATGCTGGGAAAGCCCATTTTCAAAGTTAAAGCTTTCCTATGGGAAAGCCCATTTTCAAAGTTCCAAAAGCTTTCCCTATGCCGGGAAAGCCCATGTTAAAAAATTAAAAAAGGTCCATCGCTTTTCCTATGCCGGGGAAAACGCATCCGAGGTCCCACCCGCTTTGCCTATGCCGGGCGAACGCACCATCCATCCCACCGGTTGTTGTTTCTTTTGCTTGAGGCCGAACTACGCTTGTCCGATTCCTTTATTAAGGGATACGTAGGCACTTACATTAGTAGGTCCGACCATCGAGCACTTAATTTGCATATCTCGCTTAAAACCGCGATAACCTCGCTATAACCGACTAAAAATGTCTAGGATATGGAGGTTTGTCTCACATTATAAATTGTTGCATTATAACTGCTACCTGTTGCATCTTTCTCCCTCGTTTTGTAATTGAACGAAATTGAGAGTCTATTCTTATCAACGATGTTCGCTCTACTCAATAAGTCGCTGGTTACCCGTAGACTCCATCGCTGAGGGGCTCAGAGACACCCCAATTTCGCACTCGGTATGTGACATGACATAAAATATCAAGACCTGTTAAAACATTAACAAATGTCAAGTTACGTGGTCAAAAGTGCAAAAGGACAAAGCAGATGCGCAAAAGGATGAACCGCAGGGACCAAAGTGCACAAAAATGGGAACTTTGAAATTAGGCGCCACCCACATCAAAATTGGGCATGGCGCCCAATTTGCTTGGGCTGCCCAGCTTTTGGGCTTTATGCGCCGCGCCCACTTCCAGCTTCATGATGTTTTGTAAAGTCAAATCTCTACGGTACAAGCGGCGATGCATGAAGAAGGAAATTTTAATTCCAACGTGTCCTCAAATCCCTCCTATAAATACAGGGCCCCTGGCTCTTCATTCAAGACACCTTTCATTTCGATAAAAATTCTCCGCTCTTACTGAGAAATAGAGAGCGAGTGAGATAGTGAGCGATCACCTCAAAAGCCTCGAAACCCCGCCAAACCTCCTCCAAACACAAAACCAACCTAGAAGTGAGCCTTAGCCCCCCAACTAGGTATCCACCCTATTTCCCGGTCCAAAATCGTGGAAAGAGCAGCTTGCTCGCCTCGATTTAAAAGGCCAAATCAGCCTAAATAAGCCTTATTCTCGCCCGATTTTCGCCACCTCAAGCCAACAAACAACCAAACACAAACAAGCATTTCCGCCCAAATCCCGAGGCCAAAAGTAACTTTCTGGAAGCGCCACTCGCCCGAATCTTCACAACACACACAACACACAACAACAAAAAGACTCCTCTCCTCAAGGACGAGCGAGCACACCCTAGGTCGTCAAGAAGTTTTATTTTAAAGCTTTCATTTGTAAAAGTATTATTTCCAATCCGCCCAATGTAGATATATAAGCAGCTTGTGTCGCCCTGGATTTAGTTAGGAAATAGTACTAAATATAGCCGTTATTATGGCCAAATATTTTCAAGTATATTTGTAATTATTTGTAAAAGAGACAAGCTTGCAAGTCTCAGAATAATGTAGACAAATGGATGTATTTGTAGGCGCTAATGCTTTATTTATCTTAAATAAATATAACAAAAGCATACTTTAGCCAAAAAACTGTTTTGAGATCCGAAAGGGCGAGTTGGGTGCCTAGCACCTTCCCAACTCAGAACTTAGCCTCCGAACCCGTTTTCATTATCTCGGTTTTCTTTTTTGGTTTTGCTTTATTTATTCCTTAAAATAAAGATGGCGACTCTAAAACATTTTGGATCCAGTGGGGCCTCGCAACATCTTTCCTTGCACTTTTCCGTTTTCCCCTAAAAAAGGGAGAATGAGAATGGAAAGGTGATGTATTCCTATGTCCTGGTATCCCCTAAACAAGGGATAACTTGACGTAGAAAACCCAAAGCACCCATAGTGATCCGAGATAGGCCATAAGGCTATTTTCATAAAATCCATAGTGGGCGCCGCAACATTCCTTCCTTGCACTTTCAATGCTTCCCTAAAAAAGGGAGAATGAGAATAGAAGGGTGATGCATTCCTATATCCTGGTATCCCCTAAAAAAGGGATAACTTGACATAGAAAACCCAAAGCTCCCATATTGGATCAAAATCCACTAAAGGCAACCGAGGCGCATTCCAACGCGCTTATTCGACAGACTCCTCTCGCACTTTTGATTTCGTCCTCCCCTAGAAAAGGGAGGGTGGAACGAGAGCAGTGGATGTCACCGCATCCGCACGTATGCGCACCCCTATCCAAGGGCGCGCAGGGCGCGGGAGCAATTTTCCCGGGAACCCACAACAACACACCACCAACACCCAACCCACCTAGGCTAAGGATCCTATCCTCACCGATAGTAAACCTATAGCTCTGATACCAAAATTGTCAAACCCCAAAATCAAACCCCCAAACTGGAGTCTAAAATCGGGCATGATGGGTTTGCTATTAACACTAAACCACCTGTAAACAGAAAAACCAACAATAACTGGAAGAGAAACAACAATCAGGTTGCGCTACTATATACAACAAACCAAAAGGTATTACTATCCAAAGTTATACAAACTCCAACCAAACTATATACAACAAGAAGACATCTAATCTTCCACCCAAAAGAAGGTATAAACAACATCTAAGAGTTCTATTCAAAGGTAGGTTGACAAGACCCACAACTACCCAAAATAATAACCACATGCTCTCCGGCACTCCTGAATAGCTTACGATTACTTCCTCGCCTGGCGGTGATCTAAGGAAAACAAATAAACAAACAATGAGATTTAACTCAATAAGGTTCCACTAAACTTATGCATGCTATGAATGGATGCAACATATCAAGCATGCCATGATGATAGTTCATATAGAGAGTTTATAGCATGTTATTTATCATTTAATCAAGAAACTGCCACATAAATGTAAGAAATACACAATTAAGATTGAGATACATAGATATAAGATTGAGATACATCTCCAATCATTCACTTCTGACCTTATAGCCCATTGTTGCTGTAAATCTCAACATTCAATCACTTTCAAGAGTATTAGATTATTAACAACTCGGGTACCAAGTCGACACGAGGCAAGTCCCTACAACCTCAGCAATCGTTCCACTAAAGAATATTACCTCTGCTATGGCCATTAGCGAAGGGTTGGGTCACATAGAGTTCCACACTTGACTCACACTGCCCTTCGCCCCATGTCAAGTCCGCGATCGCCCTACACTTCCCTAAAAGATTATTGTCACATAACAAACACCACCAGGTGTTCCAAGTATTGAGGACAAAGATTATTCCTTTATTGACTATTCAAAACTGTAACAAATATGACGAGCTATAAAGTAAACTCGTCAACCACTTAACATTGACAATTCACGTATTTCACACAAGCTTGTTAATCCCAACTCAGCCACAATCACAATTTATAAATATATTCAAAAGCACAGATTATTATCAAATAACCAACAATATAACCAATTAATCACAAATTAACCACAAGTAACAAATTAATTCCACGTATAACAAATATTAACCACGATAAATAGGCTATTGACCATACAACTATGAACATACATGAGCAAGTAGTTCCTTACTAAAAAGATAGAAATTCGTCCGATTAAATTAAACTAAAATAACTTTAAAGTAACCCACGAACTAAACCATAAGCTTTCCCTTTGTTGAATTTAAGAAAGAAGCTGTAATTAAAAATTATAGAAAAACCCTTCATACGTTTTCATTCTCGTAGTGCTCTGTAACTCTCAAACTCACACTCTGTGTCTTTCGATCTTACTGTCCGAGTGAAGATGGAAGAGGAAACATGCAAATAAAATATTAAGCCTGGGTCAACTATTGCGGCGGTCATACAGCCGAATGAAGAAAATTGTTTGCAATCCAATTGTTGGAAATAATTGCAAAAAAATCCCTGACCTATTTTGTGTTTTGCAAAATTAACCTCGTGTATTGATTTTCACCAAATTGAACCTCCACCTATTTTCATTTTTGCAATTCAAACCTTCCGTCAAAGAGGTGTTAATTTTTTTAACGGGATGCTGAGTTGGCTGCCATGTTGGCAGCTGACGTGGACACTGCAGCATCCAACTGATATTTCCCGCTTTTTTTCATTGCAAATTAAACCTTGTACATTTGTTTGTCTTGCAAAAAGAACCTTGGTCAAACCGTAGTTTATTTCCCGCCATTTCTATTGCAAATTAAACCTTATACATTTTTTTCTTTTTGCAAGATGAGCCTTGGTCGAATTACTTGTTAGCTCCCGCCTTTTTTATTGCAAAGTAAACCTTGTATTTATTTATTTTTTTGCAACATAAACCTTGAGAGAAAACCAGATTTTGGCTATATATATACTCATTTCTTCCTAAAAAAATTCATCTCATTCTCTAACATTCCATTTCATTAATTATATTTTTTATTTCACGATGAACACAGTTCATTGCTATTGTGGAAGGATGGCTGTCATACGAACATCATGGACGGATCAAAATCCAGGAAGGAGGTTCTTGGGTTGTGAAAAATATGGGGTAAGTTATTGATTCATTTTTTTTGGATCAATTTCCCCCTCCCACAGTTACCGTTACATTTTTCGTCCAATTTTTTACAATATGACTAAATTACCCTTACTAACAAGTTTCTTATAGCTGACTTTTTAAGAAGTACAAAATAGAAGGGTGTTGGTCCCGAAATAGGCTCAATCTAGGCTAGAAGGGGGGGGGTTGAATAGCCTAGATATGCAATTATAAAACTTTTTTTCGAAAACACTTCTTACTGAGCTTTTAAAGTATTATACTAGAAGAGTTAAAGCAGCGGAAACAAAAGAGAATCTGAACTATCAAGAGTTCAGTGAAGGTAGTACAGATTCTGAAACAGTTAAGCACAAGCAGTTAATGAAAATGATAAGAACAGTTCAAACAGAACACAGTGATTTGAAGTGGTTCGTACTGTGAATAGTACTACATCCACTACCAAAGTGGTTAGCTTTAGATTTTAAAAGTGCACTTGTTTATCCACTAGGTTTAATAGTAAGATCTCTAATGGATCGTGTACAAAATCACTTTTTAACCATGTGTATGATGGTGAGAGAAACAATCAAGGAATAATTGTTCTCACACGTGCTGAAGTAAAGAACAGTTTAAAAGTTACAAACTAAATGAAGCTGAAACAAATAAACGACTGGCAGATCTGCAGCTTCAGGAAGTTTGTTGAAGTGTTAGTTCTTGTCCTTTGATCTCTTGAATGCTTGAGAGTTAAAGATGAAACTTGAGAGTTTAATGCGCAAGAGTTATGTCTTCAGATCTTCAAAACTTGAATAAATACCGAGATCTTTGGACCGCTGACTAAGGCGTAGAGGGTCGTGTCCAACGCTCTATTGCATTGAATGCAATTCGACGCTTTGGGAGATGTAAGAGCCACATCGAGATGCAAGTGTGTGCAGAGGACATTCCCAAATAGAGTAAGGTTTCGATTGCGGGCTCGCAGCCTTGGAAAGTCTTCTTAACCAAAAAGGGTAATGTCTTCGACTTCGCCAGAGAGAGGCCCGGACAGCTTGTCAAGATGTAGAGTTGACATCTTTAAAGTGAAATCTGATGAAGTCATGATGACTAGATATTTTCGAAATTATCTGGATAGGTGGTCACATGTCATAATTTCGTAATTTGGCTATTTTGATTTTTCGAACTTTGAGTAGACTTCAAAGTCTGCTGTTCTTCCAAGGCTGCTGAAGAAGCTTGCAAAACCGCGCCTAAACTAACACTAAACAGTTCTAAACAACTTTGATTCTAAGAAAGTTGCCACACTAATCGGTACGCAGACCTTTTAGCCACTATACAATAGAATCAGAAGATGACTCAACCAAATCTAGAATTAGGAATCAACAATCTCCTCCTATTTGGTTGAGGTCATCATCTCAGCTACTAGCAGACTTTGAATCATGCAATGAGATAATAACATGTCTTAAAGAATTTTATTAAGAAGAGCAGACATGCCTCTCAGAGCAGAAGTCTTAGTAGAGAGATAGCTAGACTAAGTACTTACAAGAAAAAGGCATTAATATAAAGTACTAAGCAGAGCAGAGTTTAAATCTTGAGATAAGCACACATGCAAAATATAAAGATTTAAACACGAAGTTTAAATTGAGCAGATCATAGCAAGATAAAGCAATTTAAACTTTGAAGGAAACAGAAGTCATCTGTGATTAAACAAGTTGTTTAACAGCAGAAGTTTTTGCAAAACAACAATGTTTGAAATGAAAGACATAACAAAATACCAACATATTCGATCAGATTGGCCGAAAAGGCCGACATTCTAAGTAGTCTCCGACCCAGATCCTGATTCTATCATTAAGGCGTTCTAGGAGTCTGTTTTGTTCTTCAATGAGAGCTTGATTCAAAAAATATGTAGCTCTCTCCTCCCCTCGATGGCAAAGAACCGCTGCTCGCCAGCCAGCTCCGCATCGGCTTGCTCGACAAGGCGAAGATCGTTGAAATCAAGCAACTTCGCCTACTCGGATGATTGCTCGTGCCATTCCGGTCTTGAGCTCATCGAAGAGAGCACGAATGCTGATTTGCTGAGAGTGCAACATGCCTATCAGAGCAGCCTGTTGATCTTGAACTAGAAACCGGTGAGTAGTGAAGGCCTGAGCAGTGTCGTTCACCAGTTGATCAACAATTTTGCCAATGTCGAAGATGGTGGCATGAGTGGCATTGAGGCGATAGCGAGTACCTCTATCCGCTGCGTGCTATAGAAGAGATCTGCCGTTGAGCTGAGCTAGCTGGGCATTGTTGGCTCGGAGAAGATCAAGGAGGGCAGGATCAACAGTGTTTGAAGGAAGGTAAGTAGGGTTGAGATTAACTGAGATATGGGTCTCAGAAGGGTTAGGAGCATAGTTTGGAGAGGAGGAAGTTGAAGCAGGTTGGTTAGCAGCAGAGGTTGGAGGCGGAGGAGAAGAGGGTTTGGTGTAGCACCCCGCTCCTTCGTTAGCTCGGTTTGCGTGCTATACTTGCACTTCTTCCTTTGTTGACTGTATGTTTGGTTTGCAAGAGGGTCTAGATGTGTTTAGAGACCACATTAAGACCAAAACACTTTTAAGAGACTCCATATAGTTGTTGACTTGTTAAAGTCACAAGTCGTGACTCGACGATAGTCTGAATGCGACGCGATTGAGGGTTTGTTTATGCTTATGCTCGTGACCTCGGCTTTGGTCCTAGAACTTTATAAGATGGTTTATTAACATTTTTAGATGCATAAGACTTCAAGTTGAGGTGTTCCTTAAGTCTATCGATGATTTGGAAGCTTTAGAGATAGCTTGCCTCTATCGCAGTAGTTCGGGATTGAGTCGTAATCGCTCTCCCTTGGAATTCTTATTTCCCTAGTTGTTATTCAACTTTCTAGAAGTATTTAAGCTTCTTCATTAGCCCTTAGACTTGCCTTAAAAGTCTCCTTTCATTGCTCGCTCGATTGCGAAGTTCATTCGTCGTCTGATTGCACGTTGTTGCACCCCTTCCTGCTTCGCCCGAGTTGTTTCGGAGTTGTTCGGTGTGTTTCCGACTAGTTTTGAGTTGGGTTAGACCTTAGAATGGTTGCCCATAAGTTTGGGACCATTTAGGACATGTTTAGACCAAGTTCAAGGGTTAAACGAGGCGGCCGCATCGAATTTTGAGCACTAGCCCGCCTCAACTACTGAGAGCATTGCAAAATCAGTCCAAGCCTCTGTATCTGAGGCGCCCGCCTGGGTTTGGTGAGGCGCCCGCCTCAACATCAGGTTACATCTACGGGATTTTTTCCCCTGTTTTGATGTTGTACGATTTTTACACCCAAACCCCTATCCAAACCTTTTCTAAACCTCACTTAAACCTCCCTAACCCTCCTTACTTATACCCTAACATCTCTAACAAGTTTTAAGTGTGATTAAGTGAGTGCATTAGTTGGATTATTAAGCCAAAAATCAGATTTTAAGTGACCACAATGTGGTGACACTTGTCCCACTCATATTTACAACCAATATAAGCCACATCTGATGAGTTTGATCCTCATTCTTCTCCTCCCTTCTCCAAAAACGGGATTAGCTTCCTCCATGGTTCCTCCTTGAGTTCTTGAAGGTTTCTTCTTGGTTTCCATAGCTCCCTTCCTCCATTGTTGAAGCCAAGCCATAGAAGAGTAGAGCTTGAAGAGTAGAACACTTCCAACCGATTACTTTCTTGCTTTTCTTTCTTGATTGGGGTTTGAAGGTAAGTTACCTCTTCTCTCTTTGATTTTTTACTCATTGATCCTAAGGAAAACAAACTCTATTCTATTTGAGGTCAATGAGTACACATACTTGCTTTGTGTGATTTTTCACTTGTGATTTGAGCATGTGGACTTGTTAAGAGTATTTGTAGGATGAATTCTATGATTGTTGAAAGTATATTGTTACTCTTCATCTTATGTTCTAGGATTGTGAGCATGCTAGAAATCATGTTTACATTCTATTTGGTTTATTGTGGAAGTATGCCTAAGTTTGGGGCTTTGGATGTGTGAATTCACTAGATATCTTGAGTATGATCATTTAGTTGAAATTAAGTGATTTATGAAATGGGTTATGATTTATGTTGGGTTTGTTGTGAATTTTAGGGCTTGAGAATCAAGCCCGAATTATTGGGGAAATTGTTGTTAAATAAAGTGGGTATTAATGTTGAAATTGATGAGGTGCGTAAATGATGAAACTTAGTATTTAGACTCAACGGAGTCTTAATAAGTTCAACAATGTGTTAATGAACTTAGGTTGAAGTCCTACGACAATTGGGTTTCGTTTGACTATGATTATGTTGAGTTCTTGGATTTTTAGGCTCGGGAAACAAGCCCGGACCATTTTGGGAGAATTTCTATAAACTTGAATGATGTGTTAATTTTGGGATTTATGAATTATGTAGTTAATGAAATGCGATATTAAGACTCATGGAGTCATTTTAGGTTCAATAAGATGTTAGTGAGCCTTAGGTTAAAATCCTACGATGTTCGGGTTGGTTTGGTTTTGATTGTGAGTACCCGAGCATCTTGAGTTGTGTACCGTTTGCGACACCCACGATATAGAGGCCTATTGGGGATTTATTTAGAGAGTGCTCGAAGAGCACGGAGCATTAGAGACCAATCAATGATCTCGTGTATCCTTAAGAAATGATTATTTGAATGAGATTTCTTTTAGGAAATTCAGATGAGCGTTTTACATGGAAAACTTGCGGGTCTTGGACTACGGTGTAGTCTTGTCATTCACGAGAATGGTTTTGAGGATGTCGATTATGTACGACGGTTAGGACTATGGTTGAGTCCGGTATGCCTTTATGTATGAGCTTATATGCTACTTTTGATAGGGGGATGACTTGAGGATTAAGAGTACCTCATTATGTGGTTCTTTGACTAAACTTATAAGTTGGTTGGATTTGTTAAGTATGTGCAAATATGTGCATTGTTAAATTGGTGTGTAGAGCTTTATGTCCTACTTGATTTGATATGTCCGCTATGATCGGTCTTGATTCTTGTTTGAGCATGCGGGTAAATATCTACTTGTGCATTTCATAAAAGTCCAGCTGGCATTATTTGGATTTGGTTTTTTCGTAGGACGATACACGCCTATACGAATCGTAAGATTCGATTCGCCATGGATCGCCGCACTGGACCCCACACACCCCTCCATTGTTGGCCGCAATGGGGAAGTAGCCCCCTTGCCGTAACAATACGTGCGACATCGGCTGCTAGCTAAATCGAATGATTCTCGATGAAAGTCGATGCATTCACAGAGCATCGATGTTGCACGATACAGTATAACATTGTGTATTGCAGGAGCAACACAACGGCACTAATTCGGTATCTTCTCTATCCCTTATGTGGCTTACTATGAGCACTTATGTGAAAGATAATGTGCTATGTGGTTTATGAAGTTTATGTTACTTGGTGACTTAATATAAGTTTATTGTCGGTATACGATTAAGATGCCATGATTTTATACATGTTTGTGCATTATGCCATGCCACGTCATGCTATGCCACACAATTGCATTTAGTAACTTACTGGGTCATTATGACTCATTTCGTGTTTGTTTTCCTTAGTTTGTGCAAAGGTGAGTCGTTAGTGCGCTGCTAGCGGTGCTTGTTGTATAACAGGTGGTCTTCCGAGCAATAGCTTGGGGTTATTAGTATTATTGTATTTATTATCTTGTGAGATACGGATGTAAAGTTATGTAAACTTTACTTGGGTAGTATGTTAGTATTTTATTTCGTATTATTTTGGGAGTCGACTTGTTTGGTCGAGCTGTTGTATTTATTTAGAAGTTTATTCGGTTGTCTTCCCGAGCAAGGTTTTAGCTCGCTTATTCTAGTATTGTGTTATGGTTATTTCTATCTCCGACGATTTTAGTCATGAGTCCTTGGTTTAGTTGTTAGTATTTGAATCTCTTGTTCTTTAGTTAATTTATTCCTCCGACATGTTATAGCCGTAGAGTTGTTGTTTATCAGGTTGGGTTCTTGTTGCTTCGCCGGCCTTAGGTTGCCGATGGGTTGTTGTCCGTGCGCATTGTTGCGTCACGCGAGTCGTAGATTTGTCGAGAGATAGTCGTCTCTCAGCCTTGTATTCCTTAGTTTATAATTATAGGCTTTGGTCCCACTTATGATTCGGGCTCAAGCAGTGTTGGTTTTTATTTTTCCGTATCGCCGTTATGGCTTTACCTTCCTGTCTTGAGCTTGATGGCTCATCTTTTGGACTCGTACCATTATGCTTAGCAGGTGCTTGTCCGTCTTTAGCTTGTCCTAACGGCACGACCTTGGGATTCCGCATTGGAGTCCGGGTCGGGTTGTTACATTTGGAGTCAAGTTCAATGTCAGTGGCGGAGCTACTGACATAGGAAGAAGTAGAAGAGGAGGAAGAGGCTTCTAAAAGGGAAGAGGGAAAAGGGTAGTCTGGAAGAAGAATAAAGTTAGGAGGGGAGCTGGAAGGGTAGAGAAGATCAGAAATGGAAGAGAGATCAAAGAGAAAAGAATGAGTAGCAGAAGAGATAGAAGGAAAGAGAAGTTGGTAAAGATCAGAAGAGATGGAAATTGGAGTAATATATTGAGAGATAGGAGGAAAGATTTCAGGTAGGAAGGCCGTTTGGCATAGAAGAGTAGATATATGAGGGGCAAGAGGAGAGAAGTGTTCTGGCATGGAGAAGGAAGGAGAAGAGGTAGAGGGAGTAGGAATAATGGCTAAGGAGGATTCAGGAGGAATGAAGGAGATAGGTTCGGGAGAAGAAGGCGGAGAAGGGATAGAATCTATAGTAGGAGAAGGTGGAGAGGAAGGTGTAGGAACCACAGACTTCTTGCGAAGCCTGCGTTTCTTCTTCTTTGGGACTGTAGAAGTAGGCTCCTCCTCAACAACAGCAGGGGTTGAAGAAGAGGTAGGAGAGGAAGGAGGGGCAACAGCAGGCTCCTCCCCAACAGCAGCCGGGGCTGTTGAAGAAGTAAGAGACAGGGAGGAAGAAGAGATAGGAGATGAAGGGGGAACGAAAGGAATGAAGGGTTCAGAGGGTTCGGTGCGTTTTGACTTACGCTTTCGAGAGCGGAGAGGAGTGCAGTTCGGCCAGTCTCAACAGCATGGGAGAGGAAGCGAGATGGAGCCGGCTCTTCTTTTTTGTTTTAGCTTGGGGGCCAGCAGGGTTGGCAGGAGCAACACTTGAAGAAGCAACTTTCTTCTTTTGGGGGACCGGCTCCTCTTCAACAGAAGAAGTCCTCTTCTTCTTTTTGGATGGAACAGGGTCGACTATTTTTCTAGAGCAGTCTTCAGCAGCAGCTTCCTTGGAGAGCTTCTTGCTCAGCTGCTTGGCCATGAAAGCATCCACTGTAGTTTCGGGATTGATCTTGATAATTTTAAGTGGAGGGGGGTTCATGGCGTGGACGATGATCAGAGGATGGAGACCTTGCTGAGCGCGCTTCTCATTCTTCAGCTTGTGAGTGTTGATGATGAAGGTGATGGTGAATTGGATGGATTTATGAATTTTGTTCTTCTCAAAGGCAAAGATGCGTGTATGAAATTGCGTGTTTGACCGAAGAAGAGTATTGAGAAGACGAACAAATGGTTGCTTCTGCTTGAGAGAACCTTTGGCCGCTTCTCGTCGCCTGGCCAGTTCAAACAAGATCTGTGCCCAGTTGAGTCGAAGGTTGAGGATGACTGCAGAAGTGTATTCCAGCTGGTCTGCAGTCATGATGTCATGAGTGCCATTCTTAATATCAGACTTTTGTCGAAGAGATGGCTGATGAAGTAGACATCGTCTTCGAATAAAGTCCTCTTCATCTTTGCGACAGGTTCCCTTGGAGTGTTCTCCCCATGCATATAAGACCAGGCAGTGGCCTTTTCAGCATCGGTGAGAGAAGTGGGGCCATCGAATTCTACGCCAATAATCTTGGCAATCCTGGAAGCAGTAATAGTGATAGAGACGGTCCTGACAACAGCAGTGATAGAGGATCTTGAGTCATTGATTATCGCCTTCTGGAAGAATTCTTCCACTAGAAGGTAGCTGTAATCTACATCCTCCAACATAAACAGAGGCAGAATACCGGACTGGTTCAGGTCATCTACGATTTTTACCCCAGATGCATAAGCACGAACAGACGGTTCGTCAATGCACATCCCCGGATGATACATAGATGGGGGCAGCGTTGGAATGTCAAGATTTGTACTCGGAGCCTGTTCAGGAATATCAGTTGAAGAAGAAGTTCCAGCCTAAAGATTTTCAGGAAAGAAATTAGGGAAAAATTTCAAGAACTTGAAGTATGACCAGAATATACCATTAAGCCCTAGAAATTTTCTAGACAACACATGAAGTGTCTCATACAGACTGAATCTTAACTAGAAAACTGAAATTTATGGTAAATGAACAGTAGAATGTCGCTAATGCCAGTAATAAACAGTAAATTTTGAGGTTAAAAAGCAGGTGAAGTACGAAGCTATATGAACAATCAACAATGGCGGATTCACAGAAGGAAGTATGTAAATTTGTGCTTACACTTTAGTAACTGAGTTAGGGTTAGAATCGTCTTACCATTGAAGTAGATTTGCAGAAAATGGAAGAGTGATTCTTCAGATTTAGCTCTCGAATAGTGCGAATGGAAGCAAGAAGTTTTAGAGAGAGAAAGGAGAAGAGCAAGAGACAGTTTTGTGAAATGAGTTTTTGGCGGTTGAGGGTTTATAAAAGAAAGGACGTGCAGTCAGTCATAGAGACTTGTGAAAGGACATTAAGTCTGACGCCTTTTCATTGAAAAGACTTAATGAATGACTTAATGAGCGACGCCTTTTCATAGAAAAAAGTACCTTTTAGAAAAATATCTCAACTAAATTTGAAATCAGTCCCTAACAATTTTCGAAAATAACCCTCGAAAACTTAGGAGTTTAGAAAACTTACCTTAGTCTCTCAATGACTGTATGAATTCTTGACTTCTCTCTTGACACAGTTAAGTCTGCTTAAATATGGTATCAAGTCTGCTTAAGAGAAATTATCAAGTCTGCTTAAAAGAAATTATCAAGTCTGCTTAAAAGAAATTATTAGGTCTGCTTAAAAAAAATTATCAAGTCTGCTTAAAAGAAATTATCAGGTCTGCTTAAAAAAAATTTAATTTTTTAAAAAAGGCTAAATTTAAGCAGTTGGGTCAAGCATACCAAGCTCTCCCCTGAGATAAGCAAACCTGTCTGCTTCTAGAGCTTTTGTGAAGATATCTGCCAATTGATGTTCAGTTGAAACATACTTCATGCTAATGTTCCTCTTTTCTACATTGTCCCGTAGAAAATGATATCGAACGTCGATATGCTTTGTCTTGGAATGCATCACGGGATTGTAGGTGATTGAGATTGCTGAGGTGTTATCACACATGATTGGGCAGTCTGCTACTTTGATGTCGTAATCCACCAACTGTTGTTTGATCCAGAGAAGTTGGCGGCGGCTACCAGCGACTATGTACTACTTGCTTGTGGTGGAGTTGGAAACCGATGCTTGTTTCTTGCTAGCCCAAGAGACAAGTCTGTCTCCTAAGAATTGACAAGTTCCACTGGTGCTTTTTCTGTCGACTTGACAACCAGCATAGTCTGCATCTGAGTATCCAACTAAGTTGAAAGAAGATTCCCTTGGATACCAGATTCCTAAGTTGGTAGTATCTGATACATACTTAATGATTCTTTTGGCTGCAAGAAGATGTGACTCACGAGGGTCTGCTTGAAATCTAGCACATACCCCAACAGCATACACTATGTCAGGTCTGCTGGCGGTGAGATATAGCAGAGATCCGATTATCCCCCTATAGTGGGTGATATCAACTTTCTTTCCTTGTAAGTCTTTTGTAAGTTTGCATTTAGCAGCCATTGGTGTGTCGAAGGTGTTTGCCATTTCCAATCCGAACTTTTTGACAAGATCTTTAGCATACTTGGATTGGCTGATGAATATTCCTTTGTTAGATTGTTGAATTTGAAGACCCAAGAAGAATGTGAGTTCTCCCATCATACTCATTTGAAATTTACCAGTCATGAGCGTTTCGAATCGCTTGCACAACTTCTCATTTGTAGATCCGAAGATGATATCATCGACATAGATTTGTACTAGCAGGGAGTGTCCTTTGTGCTTGAGAATGAAGAGAGTGGTGTCGATCTTTCCTCGCACAAATCCTTGTTCTACTAAGAATTTGGATAGCGTTTCATACCAGGCCCGAGGAGCTTGCTTAAGACCATAGAGGGCCTTCTTAAGCTTGTAGACATGAGTCTCTTTTCCTTTTTCCACGAAGCCTGGAGGTTGAGCAACATAGACCGTTTCTTGAAGATCACCATTTAGAAATGCTCTCTTGACGTCCATTTGATATAGCACAAAGTCCTTGTATGTAGCATAGGCTAAGAAGATTCTGATAGCTTCCAATCTTGCTCTTAGCAAGCGTTTCATCGTAGTCAATTCCTTCTTCTTGGCGATATCCTTGTGCAACAAGTCTTGCTTTGTTTCTAATGATGTTCCCATCCTCATCCTTCTTGTTTTTGAACACCCATTTTGTGCCAATGACGGTATGATCAGCAGGTTTTGGGACTAGCTTCCATACTTGGCATCGTTCAAATTGCTGAAGTTCTTCTTGCATGGCTTCCAGCCAACTTGGATCTTGAAGAGCTTCATCGATCTTCTTTGGTTCATCTTACGAAGCGAATGCGGCCTGAGAACATACATTCATTTTTGGAAGATCTTCACAGTACTCACAACATGAATGTCACCAATGATTTGAGAGATTGGATGGTCTTTACATGTTCTTGTAGCAGCGAGAATGTGATGATTTCTTTATTTGTTTCTTCATGATAAGGTTCGAAGGAGGACTAGAAGGAAGATCAGGCTGTGTCTTGAGGATGAGTATCTTGTTCGAGTTTGATTCAAGGTAGAGTTGAGGAAGAGGATTTTCGAGGTTCGAAAAACATAGGGTTACGGGTTTGAGTTCTCTTGAAACGGGGTTGAAGTCTTACGGTGACCCATTTGATAGGAAATAATGGTCAGGGATATTTGATTGAGTTGCTGGAGATGGATCAGGTGTATAAGAGGATGATGGTTGGGAGGTACCTGTCTCAACATTAACAAAATCGTCAGCAACATTTGGAGCCACGTGTGGCTCTAATAAATCAAATTCATCAAATGAAACATGAACATATTCAATTATTTTCAATGATCTTTTGTTAAAAGAAAACCTGTAAGCCAAGCTTGGAGTGTAAAGGCATAGCCGAAAATACACCTTCATCGGCTTTGTTATCAAATTTGCTTACGTAGTCATTACCATTGTAGACTACAAAACATTCTGACGAAGATTTTGAAAAATCCAATGTTTGGGGCTTTACCTCTCCAAAGTTCATAGGGTGTTTTACCGTGAAATTTGTTGATCAAAAGATCGGTTACGAGTGAAGCAAGGCGTGTTGGCTGATACGCTTGCCCGAAGTGTTTGGGCAACTTTGCTTCGAAGCATGGTTTTACTTACGACTTCGATGGGAAGTGTTACGTTTTCCTTTACGCTACGCCATTACTGCTGTGGTGTCCTTCTGCGAGAGAAGTTGTGACCAATCGTGATCATCACGGTACTTTGCTATTCCATTATTGGTGAACTCGTTACCATTGTCGATCGAACGTCATTGATTTCATCTAGTTCTGCGTTTGCGGTCTTACAAGAAATTGTGAGAAGATCAAGTATGTATGGTCTTTAGAAGACATCATCTTACGTCCAAGTGTATCTTGTATAATCATCCACTACTACTAGTGTGTGTATGCGTGACCACCATAGCTAATAGTAGTGGCGGTCGAAGAGATCCATGTGAATAAGTTGTAGAGGTCTCGTTGTTGAGAGTCTGGTTTGCTCTTGAAAAGCGTTTTTGAGAGCTTTCAGTTGACAAGCTTTGCAAGCACGATCATGATCGGCCGAGACCTTTGGCAATCCTTTAACTAGCCTTCTTTTGGATAGCTTAGATAGATATTTGAAGTTCAAATGGTGAGTCTTTTATGCCATAACCACTTTTGTCTTGGCGAGTTTGCCACAAGACATAGACTAGAAGCGACCTTACCGCCATAAGCGTTCAAATCTATCACATAGACATTCCCTTGTCTATGTCCGGTAACCAAGGTTGAGCAGGAGGCGGATCTTGATATCACATGTTTGAGGAGAATTGTGATAAGTCCTTTATCACGAGAATTGAAATACTCGAGAAGATTATGTTTCAAGCCTTCTACTAGAGACTTTTTCAATGGAGAGATTTCCTCGAATGATGGATCGTAGCCAATTGTTCTTCCTTTAGCATTGTCTCCAAAGATGATGGAGGACCTTACGCTTGGAGATGTTAGAGAGAGAGAGCAAGATTCTCGGTCATATGTCTTGGCATTGTCCCTTATCTAGATACCATACATCTTTCTTTTCGAACTTGAAGCGACTGAAGCTTTTTGAGATGTAAAGGTAAGAAAATCATGGTCCCCTTTTATTTTCTTATGGGTCCAAATGGTTAGCGTATTTTGGAACCCATACTTGCCTTTATTTTGGAATAGGGGATCCAGCCGAGGCTTTATGATGGATTTCGCGAGACATTCATGGACCAAGTGGCCAAAACATTTGCAAAATGTGCAATGATGGAAATTACAAATCTTTTGATCAAAATCTTTGGGTATTGGAAGGTTTTTGAACATTTTCTTAACTTAACAACGACTTTTGATTTAGCTTGATCTTGTTAACGCAAGCTTAGGGACATCGTGTGGGGTTTCTTGAGTACGTACAGTATCGGCCGGTCTTTGCTTTAGTAGAAGGAATACTTGCTAGTAGTAGACTTCGATACCTCATACATTTTGCCTTTAAGCTTGGTATCAACATATACGTAGCGGTGGCACCATCTGTGCAGTAATCTTGTTGATGAATCGATAGGTTTGAAGCGAGACTTTTCGTAGGCCACAAACAGCGACCTTTGCTTTCACCAGAAGTCTTTGGTGGAGGGGGAGCCGTTGAAGTCTACCACCTTTAGCAGGTTTCTCTCCAGCAGATGATTGTTTTGCTTTCAAAGCTTCACTGTTTTTGATAATTTGAACCTTAGGGTATTTATAAGGAGTAGCAGTATAACCAATTCCTTCTTTACCCTTGTTAGGTTTCTGATATTGTGTAGAACCATGCTATTTACTGTAAAATGTTCATTTTCCTGTTCGAGAGGTTGCACGGAAGTGTTTTGAGAGAATCCTAGCCCAGATTTATACGTCTATTGAGGGCTTCGATCTCAAGAATTTGATCAAAATGCCGTTGAGTTATTCCATGAGTTGATGGTTTTTTTGCAACTCATCTTTCTAGGCGATTGATATCTCTTTGGCATGATCAATAAGGCAAGCAACCTTTTCATTGAGAAATTTGTTCTCTTCTTTTAACTTGATACTTTCTTTGGACTCCATGGAGAGTTTTGCTAGACTCTGGCATGGTTTCTCGATTCCAGCTTCTCATGACTTTTAGCTAACTTAACATAGGCCTTTCTAAATTCATTGAATTCCTCTAGCATGTCTTGAGCATCCTTGAGGATTTCTTCTTTTGAAGGCTCTTCAGAAGATTGTTCAATGTTAGCTTGGAAAGGAGAGTATTTAACTTCACTATCGAGTCATAGGTGGGAGGTGACTCTAGAGCAACGAGGCAAATGTGTGCTACTCGGGTGAGTCATCACTATCATCCTCATCGAATCGGTTTCAAACCAAGTAGAAACATGGTTTTCTTCTAAGTCCTCGGCCAGTGAACCTCTATGTTTAGAAAATGATTTAGATGGTCTCCAGTTTATAGGCTTCATATTTTGGCTTAGGACATTTAGAAGCAAAATGACCAAGCTTCCTATTGTTAGCAAACTAACTCATTGTTGTGTGAGTTTTCGGGACTTTCGAAAGTCTGTTTGGTTTCTTCCTTCTTTTTTGTTAAATTTTGAGAACTTTTGAAACTTCTTAACGAACATGGCAAATTGCTCGTCGAGAAAAGAATTTCATTCTCATTTGAAGAAGTAGATGGTTTATTTTCTTGTGCGAGGAATTTCTGAGAAATAGCGAGAAAAGAAGGAAGGAAGTTTAAAATGTTTGTCACTTCTTGAGCTTGAAGCAATTCTTGCTCATAGGCTGTTAAACTCACATACAAACTTCTAAGGTGCATGGAGTTCAAGTCTTTGGACTCTTTATAGCGATGGTTTTAACGTGCCACAAACTTCCTAGAGGAAGCTAAAAATCTCATATTTACTTCATAACATATATTCTTTTCCTAAGGAATAACATGACTTTACTACCTCACAAAATGCATCATGGAAGCTTGTCGTAGAGTCTCCTTAGGATCTTTTACGAGAAGGTCGAATTGTTGAATGTAGTTATACTTCTGTTGTCTCGGTGGGCAGATCTCCTTCAAGATATTCCACAAGGCTTCCCACATTTCCTTGGCGTTTGCATCGATGATCGTTGATATGTGCTTGTGTCGGCCAGGCTGGATATGATGTGAATAGCTTTGCTGTCGAGTTCAACAAGCCTTCTTTCTTCGTCTGTCCATTCGTTCATGGATTTAGGTATCTCGGGAGGTCCACTGGCTACTTCGGCAAGTAGGTTGGGTTTCATTGGAATATAAGGACCTGTTAGAACACATTGCCACAATCGATTGTCAATAGAGTTCATATATCTCATAACTTTATCTTTCCATACTTCAAGTGGCCTTCGTCCAATATTGGGGCGTGGGTCGGTATTTGAAGTAGGCACATATAGTGAGCCATAGGATCTATTCACAAGAGGTTAAGCTTGGAAAATTGAATTTTCAAAGAATTAAGCTCTGATAGCAATTGTTGGTCCCGAAATAGGCTCAATCTAGGCTAGAGGGGGGGTTGAATAGCCTAGATATGCAATTATAAAACTTTTTCGAAAACACTTCTTAATGAGCTTTTAAAGTATTATACTAGAAGAGTTAAAGCAGCGGAAACAAAGAGAATCTGAACTATCAAGAGTTCGAGTGAAGGTAGTACAGTTAAAAAGAGTTAAGCACAAGTTAATAGAAAATGATAAACAGTTCAAGCGAACATAGTGATTTGAAGTGGTTCGTACTGTGAATAGTACTACATCCACTACCAAAGTGGTTAGCTTTGGATTTTAAAAAGTGCACTTGTTTATCCACTAGGTTTAATAGTAAGATCTCTAATGGATCGTGTACAAAATCGGTTTTTTAACTAAGTGTATGATGGTGAGAGAAACAATCAAGGAATAATTGTTCTCATGCGTCTTTGAAGTAAAGAACAATTTAAAGTTACAAACTAAATGTTGAAACAAATAAGCAGTGGCGAATCTGCGGCTTGAAGTTTGTTGAAGTGTTAGTTCTTGTCCTTTGATCTCTTGAATGCTTGAGAGTTAAAGATGAA
>JABEVN020002117.1:0-22502 GCA_013146195.2 Codonopsis lanceolata
AAAATGCTAGAAGAAATCCACATATAAGGGGATAGGATATAATCTGGTACCGCCATGTAGCTCCTGCAAGATAAACTGTTAACAGGAACATGCTGTTGCATGTGCGAGATGGTACATCGACCCAGGATAGTATTATTCCAAGCGCCCATAATGGTTACACAAGGTACTCTTCTCCAAAGTGATCAAGAATGGAGGGGTGTGCCCGTTTCTGGTTCGGCAACCCATCTCTATCACGAATCTCATGATTCGTAACGGTAGACGAATTGTCAACCAGGGAAGGCAAGGCAAGACAAGCAATACAGGCAAGACAAGGCAATGCAGGACAAGACAGGACAAGACAGGTAAGACAGGCAAGACAGGCAAGACAAGACAGGCAAGGCAAGACAGGCAAGGCAAGACAGTGCAGAACAAGTCAGGACAAGACAGGACAAGACAGGCAAGGCAGTCAAGGCAAGACAATGCAGGACACGTATGCCAGCTGGACTTATCGGGGAAAACAAGTAATATTTACTTATTTAAGAAATCAAGCAAGGACGAGCACAGTAATAGCGGTCTCATTCAAGTCAGGTGGGCATGTTATTCTTTTACAGCTAGTAATTAGGCGTGAGCATGAATTAAATTAAGAATCTCGAAACTAGTATTCTAGTTAAACGGATTTCAAGCGTTGTAGGGGTTTATCGTGGAGTCGGTATTGTTAAACGACCCACTAGCATCGACTCCGTCGAGTCATTTCTATAATTCCAGTCAAATAGAGTTTGAACACTATATGTGTCCAAGACTCCTTTCTAGGTTCTTGTTCACAGCAGGGTTAAGTTCTCGTTCCATTTAGGAACCTTAGTTCAAATTTACTAAGTCAAGTATAAAAGGCGGAAACCTAAGTTGATTATTGTCCAACTGAGTTTAGATCGAATTCAAGTTCGAAATTCCATTTGTTACAAGAATCATTAATCACAGCACGTTGATACTCAATAGGAAGATAATTGTGACGATAAGACACACAATGTTCTTAAAGATAAAAATCTCAAGTAGACATAGAAGTTCATGCATCATTCACAAACCAGTCTCATCGAGCTCAGTTCTATAGAATCATAAGATATATATATATATATAACATTATAAAATCCTCTTGAGGTTCCCTTTAAGAACTAAAGATCAAGTATGCACTTCTGGGAGTACAGGAGACTGAAGATCACTCAAGGTTCATCAATTAACCATGTTATGGCATTTCATAGGTCCATTACTACACACAGATGACTATTCAGTCATCTTTACGACAACTCAAGAAGCTCATCCTAGAGGTTACTAAGGCATACACGGTTCGAATATCCTTCCTGAGGATGAATGGTCACGAAGAAATCCCGGAATTTCCCAGGATGATAACAAGGTTCCCAAGTAAAGTCATATATTACATTCCTACCAATCTTGGGACTTCATTAAAAGTCCAATAGTATTATTGGTTCTAGTTCATAATTGAACCCTTTCAACACGTCGTCATTCGAGTTACGCATTCTCGACTCACCCATAAACCACTCAAAGATTAGCGATAGTCTTACACCCAATCATCATTCAAGAGACTCAATTAGAGTCCTAAGCCAAGAATCAATCTTATTACCAATTTGGTCTCACCCGAGCGATTCTCAAAGTTTCGAAATTGAAATTCAATGAATACAAGAAAATATAGGAATTTATCCTAAGGTTCAAATAACAATTTTTATCATTAATTGACTTCGTTTGGATTACTACAAAGTCCCCATTTTCTAGTTCGAGGCATAATTTCGGGATTCACAATTTATCCGGGTTTCTAACCCAAAACAATCAATCTTAAATCATGATAATTCCAATATACAATAAACCCATTTGGTTTTAACCCTAACCAAAATCTATCGATATTCATGGAAACATATCATTTTGACATGTATAACAACAATAAATCACAAGGAACAAGTTTCTAACAATTAATCATCAAGATGCTTGTAGAGAGAGAAACTAGGGCTTAAGTAACGCACCTCAATCAAGCCACAAACTTCTAGGATGTGGAAGACAAACCGAGGGGAAAGACTCTACTCGGCGAGGGCTCGCGATGGCGGTCACGGCCGATCATCCGATGGCCGGAACTCCTGAATCGCAAGACCTGGAAGCTCCTCCTCCTCTCTCTCTAAACTCATGGTTGAATGGTGAAAAAATGAGAGAGGGAGAGGATGAATTGGGGTTATAAAGGGTGAGGGATTACCATGCTACCCTTCCAAGCCGTGGACAAGGCAGGGGAGGGGTTAAAATAGGGGTAGAATAGGTATTTCACACCAAAATCAAAACAGGGAAAGAAATCCGCACGCATTCTCGAAGTGAGGCGGGCGCTCACTCTCCACCATGCGGCCGCCGCCCGCCCGCACAAGGTTGCTTCAGCATTCTGAGGCGGCGCCACTCCATGCGAGGCGCCTGCCCCGAACCTCCAAAACTTGGTCTAAACTTGATCTAAATGATCCCAAACTTATGGGCAACCATCCTAAGGTCTAACCCAACTCAAAACAAGTCTAAAACACACCGAACAACTCCCGAAACAACTCGAGCGAACCGGAAGCGGTGCAACAACGCAACCGGACTACGAACGAACTCGAAATCAAACGAGCAATGAAAGGAGACTTTTAAGGCAAGTCTAAGGGTTAATGAAGAAGCTTAAATACTTCTAGAAAGTTGAATAACAACTAGGGGAATAAGAATCCCAAGGAGAGGCGATTACGACTCGATTCGAACTACGAGATAGAGACGAACGCTATCTCCAAAACTTCCAAAGCATCGATAGACTTAAGGAATACTCCCAACGTGAAGTCTAAGGTATCTAAACATGTTAATAAACCATCTTAAAGAGGTCTAGGACCCAAACCGAGGTCACGAACACGAAACGGAAGTAAACTCAATCGCTGCCGCATCCGACTATCGCCGAGTCACGACTTGTGACTTTAACTAGTTAAGGTCTATGGAACATATGGAACTAATATATTGGCTCCTATACGCCTCCTGTATTAATCAAGGTTCTTACCTCAAGTCGAGTAAGCGAGGTTACGGTTGAACGACACGCAAAGCAATAAGGTCAACACACGAAGGTTCTGGTCTTACATCCTCACCTCCTTAAAAGAATTCGGCCCACGAATTCACAACCTACGATCACCGAGTTCAATACTATAGCTACGATGAAGTCAAGGAAACCACCTTAGTGTGCCTCAAAACAAGGGAAAGAAATACTTAAATATCCCTCAATTCCAAAGTCGAGTCATCTTGACTCTGGCGGGGTTCAAGAACATTATCAAGGCTTACAAAGTTCCAACAAACGTGGACATTGAGGTGAAAATTTCTTTATCAACTAATCAAGTAATTCTTAAGCATGTGCAATAGTTGCACCGAATTAACAAACATCCCAACAAAGAGTTTTCCAAGCTAATAAAATTATCCCGATCACGACATCTAATTTCTGGGTCTAACGCCTTACACTAAAATCAAGTAGGACAGTAATTCATTTGATCAAGTCACAAGTTCATTTCATTCATGGCATGATTTCAATATACATGTTGCACATATTTGCACAAGCAAAACAAGACACCACTTTCAATTTATTCCATTTGGTAACGGGTTCGGTCAATTCCTATATCATATAATACCGTTTCTAGTTCTCCGACGAAGACCTCTTGATAATCAAGTCGTGGGCCCTCTCAAGTGACTTCAAAAGCTCGCCGTTTAGATGCGAGGGGTTGCAAATCACACATAGCATCCTTCATCAAGGTCTCATGCACATATAATATAATCACATACAGCATGGCAATCAATATCATGTACATAGCATATTAATCTATTATGCAGTATACCGTATGGAATATTCATACACTTAACAATCTATTTACGATAGATAAAGCATGTTACACCACGCACTTATAACGTATTAGACTTAGCAACAAGTAGACACAATAACTATGCATCCCTAGGTAGCAATTGGTTACTAACTAGAAGACTTCAACCACTATGGGTCAAGCAGTGTACTGGTTGACAACTAATTCAAATTAGAAATCGCGGGGTCTCCTGCCGGTTACTCATCAAGTCTCATTATGGAGTCGACAATATTCTTCTATCTGAGCAGCCCTCTCTATACCAGAAATGTAGTTATCTAGAAAGAATATTAAATTCTCGCAATACTAAACAATGCAGGACTCGTGGTCGCACGTCATATCTATGTATACTTATATGGCATAACACGCATTACTAGAGGCTTATCCACTTCGCTCAAGAAACGTATAACAACGATCAAAGACATTAGGAACACCGCGGCGATCACTCTTAATCGACAACCCGAGTTTATCTGATAACCCATACTGACAAGAAATGATAGTTCCACAAGGTAACATCATACTCGTGGTATGACCGCAACTTAAAGGCAATACAGAAAAAAATATGAGGCTCATAAACACAAACTTGCATTTACGACAATCTAGACCGACAGAACTTAGTAATCCAAGTCCTATAATTTATTAAAGAGAACATGCCTAAGGCACAAATCGAACGCCATCGAAAAATACTCGACGACACACCAAACCCATCTAGGCCATGGATCCTATCCTCGCTTATAGCTAACAAAAGCTCACCAACCGTGGGCGACCAGGGATAGTATTATTCCAAGCCGCCCATAATGGTTACACAAGGTACTCTTCTCCAAAGTGATCAAGAATGGAGGGAAGCCCTGTGCCCGTTTTACGGTTCGGCAACCCATCTCATCACGAATCTCATGATTCGTAACGGTAGACCCATTGTCAACCGGGGAAGGCAAGGCAAGACAAGTATCTGAGGCAAGACAAGGCAATGCGCAGGGACAAGACGAGGACAAGGCAGTAAGAGTAAGACAAAGTACAGGCAAGACAGCAGGCAAGACAAGGCAGGGCAAGGCAAGGCAGGCAAGGCAAGGCGGTGCGAGAACAAGTCGGCAAGGCGGGGCCGGGACAAGGCGAGCAAGCGGTCAAGGCAAGACAATGCGGGACACGTATGTCAATTTGGACTTATCGGGGAAAACAAGCAATATTTACTTTATTTAAGAAATCAAGCAAGGGCGAGCACGATAATAGCGGTCTCATTCAAGTCGGATTGGGCATGTTATTCTTTTCTGACTAGTAATTAGGCGTGTGCATGAATTCAATTAAGAATCTCGAAACTAGTATTCTAGTTAAGCAGGATTTCAAGCGTTGTAGGGGTTTATCGTGGAGTCGGTATTGTTAAGCGACCTACTAGCATCGACTTCAGTCGAGTCATTTCTATAATTCCAGTCAAATAGAGTTTGAACACTAAATGTGTCCAAGACTCCTTTCTAGGTTCTTGTTCACAAAGGGGTTAAGTTCGTTCCATTTAGGAACCTTAGTTTAAATTTACTAAGTCAAGTATAAAGGCGGCATGAAACCTAAGTTGATTATTGTCCAAGCGAGTTTAGATCGAATTCAAGTTCGAAATTCCATTTGTTACAAGAATCATTAATCACAGCACGTTGATACTCAATAGGAAGATAATTGTGACGATAAGACACACAATGTTCTTAAAGATAAAAATCTCAAGTAGACATAGAAGTTCATGCATCATTCACAAACCAGTCTCATCGAGCTCAGTTCTATAGAATCATAAGATATATATATATATATAACATTATAAAATCCTCTTGAGGTTCCCTTTAAGAACTAAAGATCAAGTATGCACTTACTGGAGCACGAGGCGAAGATCACTCAAGGTTCATCAATTAACCATGTTATGGCATTTCATAGGTCCATTACTACACACAGATGACTATTCAGTCATCTTTACGACAACTCAAGAAGCTCATCCTAGAGGTTACTAAGGCATACACGGTTCGAATGTCCTTCCTGAGGATGAATGGTCACGAAGAAATCCCGGAATTTCCCAGGATGATAACAAGGTTCCCAAGTAAAGTCATATATTACATTCCTACCAATCTTGGGACTTCATTAAAAGTCCAATAGTATTACTGGTTCTAGTTCATAATTGAACCCCTTTCAACACGTCTGTCATTCGAGTTACGCATTCTCGACTCACCCATAAACCACTCAAAGATTAGCGATAGTCTTACACCCAATCATCATTCAAGAGACTCAATTAGAGTCCTAAGCCAAGAATCAATCTTGTTACCAATTTGGTCTCACCCGAGCGATTCTCAAAGTTTCGAAATTGAAATTCAACGAATACAAGAAAATATCGGAATTTATCCTAAGGTTCAAATAACAATTTTTATCATTAATTGACTTCGTTTGGCTTACTACAAAGTCCCCATTTTCTAGTTCGAGGCATAATTTCGGGATTCACAATTTATCCGGGTTTCTAACCCGAAAACAATCAATCTTAAATCATGATAATTCCAATATACTCAATAAACCCATTCGGTTTTAACCCTAACCAAAATCTATCGATATTCATGGAAATATCTCATTTTGACGTGTATAACATCAATAAATCACAAGGAATAAGTTTCTAACAATTAATCATCAAGATGCTTGTAGAGAGAGAAACTAGGGCTTAAGTAACGTACCTCAATCAAGCCACAAACTTCTAGGATGTGGAAGACAAACCGAGGGGAAAGACTCTACTCGGCGAGGGCTTCGCGATGGCGGTCACGGCTCGATCATCCGATGGCCGGAACTCCGGGAATCGGCAAGACTCCCTTGGAAGCTCCTCCTCCTTCTCTCTCTAAACTTATGGTTGAATGGTGAAAAATGAGAGAGGGAGAGGATGAATTGGGGTTATAAAGGGTGAGGGATTACCAAGCTACCCTTCCAAGCTGTGGACAAGGCAAAGGGGAGGGGTTAAAATAGGGGTAGAATAGGTATTTCACACCAAAAATCAAAAGCAGGGAAAGAAATCCGTAGCATTTAGGAAGTGAGGCGGGCGCCTCACTCTCCACCATGCGGCCGCCTCAGCTCTGCTCTGCACAAGGTTGCTCTCAGTACTTGAGGCGGGCGCCTCACTCCATGCGAGGCGGGCGCCTCGGCTCCTGAACCTCCAAAACTTGATCTAAACTTGATCTAAATGATCCCAAACTTATGGGCAACCATCCTAAGGTCTAACCCAACTCAAAACAAGTCTAAAACACACCCGAACAACTCCCGAAACAACTCGGGCCGGCTTAGCTAGGGAAGGGGTGCAACAACGTGCAACCGGGACGACGAACGAACTCGAAATCAAACGAGCAAGGAAAGGAGACTTTTAAGGCAAGTCTAAGGGTTAATGACGAAGCTTAAACACTTCTAGAAAGTTGAATAACAACTAGGGGGAATAAAAATCCCGAAGGAGAGGCGATTACGCGACTCGATTCCCGAACTACGAGATAGAGACGAACGCTATCTCCAAAACTTCCAAAGCATCGATAGACTTAAGGAATACTCCCAACGTGAAGTCTAAGGTATCTAAACATGTTAATAAACCATCTTAAAGAGGTCTAGGACCCAAACCGAGGTCACGAACACGAAACGGAAGTAAACCCTCAATCGCGTCGCACTCCGACTATCGTCGAGTCACGACTTGTGACTTTAACTAGTTAAGGTCTATGGAACATATGGAACTAATATATTGGCTCCTATACTGACCTCCTGTATTAATCAAGGTTCTTACCTCAAGTCGAGTAAGCGAGGTTACGGTTGAACGACACGCAAAGCTATAAGGTCAATCACACGAAGGTTCGGGGTCTTACAGAGTAACAGCTTACTTTGGGATTTTTAGGCCGGGAAAATGAGGTGGATACCTAACAACTAGGCTAGGGGATTACTTATAACCTATGGGTTTTTGTTTTGGCGGAGTTTGGACGGGGTTTGGAGATTTTAGGGGCTTCCACTCACCTATCTCGCACCTCTCGTACTAATAGTATCGAAAAAACGAAGCAGCAGAACTTCGTTGCAATTTTTAATCGCGGAAATGAGCAACTAAAATGAGAAGCCGGAGGCTTCTATTTATAGTGATCGAGCAGGACACGCTGGGAATTCTTCGATTTCTTCCTCCTGCATCAGCCACTTGTACCTTGCGCTTCGAAGCTTGTACATTTTAATTCTGAGAGAGTGCTACAGTGAAAGTTTCGGTGCGGCACCAAGGGGCCTTGGTGCGGCACCAGGCAGCTTTTCAAGTTTCATTTTGTGCATTTTCCCCCTGCAGTTCAGCATTTCGCGCATCCTGCTTTTCCTTTCGCATTTTAACTCCACGCAACTTGACATTTGTTAAGTTTTAACGATTTTGATATTTTATGTCGGTTACATACCGAGTGGGGGAAATTGGGTGTCTACAATCACACTTTGTTTTTATTAAATTAAATTCAAGCAAAATAAAAACTATAAATTGAAAGTATAAATTTAGAAAATATTCAAATAAAATTGTTTTGTCTATTTAATAAAATAAATTCAAATAAAACAAATATATTAAAATACACTTTTTTTTTGGAAATTTTTTATTTCACTCTCCCACTCTCCTCTCCCGTCCTCAGGTTTTCCCCAAAATTCCTATATGTATTTTCCCAAAATTTCAACACTCTCTCTTTCTAAACTCACAGTACTCACTCATATCATCTCTCATCGCACAACCTCTCCCAAGCCGCCGCACCATCATCACGCACAATCTGCGAATCCCTTCATCTTCTTCCATCCGGCGTCCACCTCCCATCTCTCCCCTGTTCAAACAGACCGGCGATTACCCTAATCTCAAACACTCCGTCCCTCTAATCTCAAACAATCCCTCTTTCTATACAGCGCCCCTTCGCTCTCCTCCATCCTGCCATCTCCGATCCACCGCCGCCGTACAGGTCAGTATTGATATGATATAATAAGGGTTGTGAATTTCCCCTCTCTCACTTCGGGTATCTCACTCCGACCAAACATGTGCGTTCCTGTCCAATTTAAACATTCTTTTTTTCAGTTTTTATTTTTAATTTGAGTATTGATATGATATAATAAGGGTTGTGAATTTAGGTTTTGTTTTGTTTCTTCTTGATTTCTCAAATTTCTCACTGTTTTCCCCTTTAAAACCCAAGGAGATTGAAGAGCTATACTTTGGATAATTCCTTCTTTACATCAATGCTTAAACTGTCCCTTGCTTATTTTGAATTCTTTTTACATTTTAGTTATGAAAAATGAGTGCAGATGCTGATTAATGGACCGCAGAATGCATTGACTTCTGATACTTTTGACTTCATTTCTTTTTATATTTTATTGGGACCGCAGATTGCATGGTCTGCTGGATGTTTTTTGTAGTGAAAATTAGGTTTTTGTTTTTGATGGAATCTATACATGCAGCTCTAAACAAATTTAAGGCTATATTTTGGAGGTCTGGTGTTTCATTTGTTATTTAGTGGAAAAACATTGCTGTACTAATGTGTCATGTGCTAAAAAGTTATATTATCTTTGTTAAAAGATTGTCTTAAAACGAAGAGAGCTATGTTTGGTTGTTATACTTCAAGCTTTTGTGTCTCTATTTATAATTTAATGTCTTCTGATGATCTCAGTTTCCCGTGCTTCAGAAAAAAGGGTGGCCACACCTCTGTAAGCACTAAAAAGTACTCTAAAACATAATTACGTTTAAAAGATAGATTTTGGGCGTGAAGCTTGTTTTCATAGTTGGCTTGGAGTGGGAAGTTGGGGGAAAGTTTGCATGGTGATACCTTTTGAAAAATTATTAAAAAGATCTTACGCCAGTGACCAGCAAGCATGACCTAACAATCAAGAGATTTAATGAACAAAGAAAGCCACGACAAAGATTTAATGAAAATCTTTCCAGGCAAATTTTCTTATTAACGTAACTACTACCAGATTAAGTTCTAATTGTAGAGTTAACTTCGCTCTTTGTTTCAGTAGTCCTATGGAGCTTGATTTTGATCTATATCTTCCATGGAACCATTATTCATTAGATCTGCAGGCCATAGTATTTCTCATGACTCCATATCTGTATGAATGATTTGCAGGAGGCACATGTATATGCTGAGGAGAATGGTCTCTTTTTCATGGAATCCTCTGCCAAAACCGCAGCTAATGTTAATGATGTGTTTTATGAAATAGGTGCGTATCCTCTTCTCTTGGGAAATTGTACATCGTGAGCGTGCTTTCCACCGTTTGTTCCTTTTGCTTTTCTATGCTTTAGCTTATCTTAATCTAGATGAAGGTTTCATCTTTTTGTCGTTGTTATTAGTACTTTCCAATGCTGCGCAAATTTGTTAGTTGTTGCTGGCATAGTATTAGTTACCAAAGGGATGGTGATGGGTGATGCTCTAGTGAGAACATCTAACAATGTGTTTATGTGCTGACCATCTGAGATATCTACATGCTTGGGAGGCTATACTTGCGGCTTTGCACACGTAAATTAAACTTATTCAGACTGTTAGGTCATGTTTGCTGGTGTCTACATGCTTGCTGGAAATTGAATGCCATCAATTATGAACATTAACATTCATATCTGAACTGAAATTATGAACTCGTATCGAATAAATCCTATCAGTTTCTCTCCGAACCATGTAGTTATTGACAACCACGGCTATCCAAGAATTGCCGACCACCAAGTTAGTTCATTGACATTTTAATTTCCAGGAGCAATAATAAACCACCTTGTATTCTTTTATCCTCTTTTTCTCTTGTGAATTTTTGTTGGAGTTTATGTACGCTAAGCATTGGTATGCTCTCTATTAACTTTTCTTTTTTGGGGAAAAAATATGAATGTTTTCCCATGGTAAGTGTCATAGGCTTTCATTGGCTTAGTGTTGTTTAATGTGCTGGTAGCAGTTTTTAAGATGTTTCTCGTTCATTTGGGATGCCTGTAATTATATATCAGTTTGCACCGTGGAGGTGGCAATGAATGGACAAGGCAACTCCTTTCTGCTGTGGGTATACATTAACATAGATATTGTCATTGTGCGAGTACCAATCATATCAGCCAGCTAGGTATGTAAGAAGACAAGCTTCAAACGTAAAATTTCAGATAAGGCCATAATGATTTGGTTATTTACTTTTGATTAATTCTAGTAGTCAATGGTGCAAGCTGGTTTCTCCCTTTAATGCGTTGGGGAGCAGCAGTTGTCACAGGTTTAGGACACTGTTTCGGAGCAAGGTGGCATGCGGGTGTTACCTAGTTGAGTGTGGCTTTATCTGATTTGTCTCTAGCTTTATCTAGTTTCTAATTGTCTAGTGGTGAATTTTCCAGTAAACTAGACTTTCTACGTATTAATTTTTGATCAGTCAACATTCCACTCCTTAGTTTTTGATCAGACAATCTGATAGATACAAACTACTAGTAAACAGAACACTCTTAATGAAGTTATTTACGATTCCAACTTTTTCAAATCGACCAAAGGTTCATGATAACAAAGAACATGTGTCCATAGTCATATTGAAAGAACGCGAGTAGCTAGGATTCTCAAGACTTAATGTAGCTTGTGAAAAGCTACAATTGAAGTCACAATAGACAGAAAAATAACAAACAGCGGAAGACTTAATACTAAATTACAAAATTAATCACAAAATTTTACCAAACAATCTACAAGTCTATACTTGTAGATCTAGCCTCATGGCCAAAAAGATTTCACAAAAAAACAATGAATTGTTTTACAAAAACTATGTGAAATCACACAAAAAATATTCTCACAAGATAATGAATCTTTGAAAGCAAAAACCCCACATAAATACATGTATAGAAAACGTGGGAAGAAACAAAACATAGTCACGGCAAGAGAGATACAATTCTACAAGGAAAGGGATTAGCTTATTCAAGGAAAAAATCAACACCTTTCCAAATCTTGCAAGATTATCTTACCAAATATGATCAAAATCAAGATTCTTGGAATAACTAAGATATTTTCCATGATTTAGTTACCTAACTAATATACCCAAAATCTTTGGAAAGATTTTGCTACCAAAAACAAAACAATCTGCCAAAAATAATCTAAACAAAATCTTTTACAAAATTCTACTTCCTAAATAAACATTGACTAATTTAAAATTCTTCTTTGACCAAAAATAAAACCAAAAATCTTTAGGAATATTTTGTTTCCAAAAATGACTCATAAAGATTTTGTTTCCAAATATCCACCAAAAAACTTTTTGACCAAGAAAGGTGAAAAGAAGATAAAATAGGCCTTGCCTATTGTGGCGACCCGGCCCGGGCCCGAGATGGGACCGAGGGTCGGACCGCCCAAATAAGGAGGGAAACAAGTAGGCAATTAAACATGCAAGGACTTAATTCACAAAAACGACGTGACGCCTTAACATTGAGTCAAGACACACGCCTCGCACGGCCGGATATTTTTAAAACTTTTAAACCTGATAAACAGTTAAACAATATAACCAAGTCTTCGGCGACACTACATGCCGGAACCCAAGCTATCAGTTATGGACAAGGATTAAAGAAGAGCTAAAAGCATGCTCAGCGGAAGACTAAAACGTGGAGGAATAATAACAAGTTAACCGAGGCTCGGCTTACACAATGCCGGCACAAAAGGGTTACAAGTACTACAAGTATAAACTACTAGCAGCTAAAGATTTACAATCAAGTTATACACAAATACCCGAGCAGTCTAGTTGGTGCTTAACCCGTCGTCCTTACAAAATTATAAACAAGAGTAAAGAGGCCATCAAAACCACCTCTTCAAGAATCAACGGCGAATCAAAAGGGCACAAAGCGCGAACACAGCTAGTCAACGAGCAGGACCTGTCTTGCTAGGATCTAAAGCAGTAAAGGGGAAAAGGGTAAGTCATAAAGACTCGTAAGCTATTAATCATGCATGTCATGGCAAGATGCAACATTCAAGACAAGATATAGGCACGTAAGCATAGAGTCATATATCCGGGATGCACGTTGTTCCACATAAGTGCGCATAAATAAATCACATAGGATAAGGATATATGGAGAGCCGGGCCGCTACGTAGTTCCTGCATACAAGCGTTATCTGGAAAGTGCGGGTATCGAATGTGTGTAGTACATCGATCTTCCGAGGAGATGCCCGGGATAGTCACCAGTGATGCTCTTAAATGGTTACAGCATGGGAGCTACTTCCCCACCGTGGCCCAAGGTGGAGGCGTGTGTGCACAAAGGCAGGGATGCCACTGGACTCATGCAATGCCAAGTAATGTATACTTAACAAATTCTCAAGTAGAGAACGAGATCGACAAGAGCGATCTCGCTCAAGACAAGTAAATTATTCTTATCAATCACCAAGTAGGGTTGAGTTCGACAAGAGCGAACTCACATGTCAATTAGTCATTCCATAATATGACAGTCAAGATCAAGCAGGGCAATCAATTCAAGTTCAAAGTCTAGAATTATTATTCTTAGGGAAACGCGATTAGAACGTTGTAGGGATTAATCTGTGAGCCGGTATTGTTCAATAGCTCGCTAATCTTGACTCCGTTGAGTCGTCTCTAATAATTCATCCAATAGAGTTAGGACGCTATATGCATCACAAACCCTCTTCTAAGTTCTCGCATATGATCGGCTAGGTCATTAATCCGTTTAACAACCGTAGTTAAGAATTATCGATAGTTCGAATTCAAGGGACCTTAGAATCATTCTTTCAAGGTTATTAAAATACAAGGATCCAAGAACGTTATTTATTCGTAGGGAAACATAGAACACAATTTATTCTAGGCCTAGGGCCCAATTCATTAAGATAATCAATACAAGGCATAGGAAACCCTAGAATTCAAAATTCCCAAGAGTTATCAAAATATAATAGTTCAAGAACATTAATTGCTCCTAAAGAAGCATAGAACATAATTAGTTCTAGGTATAGGCCTCAAGCAACAAGATGGACATACTAATCACAATCTCAAGAGACCAATTCAACCTAGATCATGGCATGGGCATGGAAAAGCATGGGGATCAATAGACAAGGGGGATCATGGCAAGTCTAATCATACAATCCTAAGGGGGAAATTAATAGCTTACCTTCACCAAGGAAAAAGAAAGTTGGAGAACAAAGTAATCGGAAGGAATCGATCCCCTCGACGGTAGCTTCACTCCGGTGGTCTCGGTTTGGCAATCGGAGGCCGGGAGCTCAAACTAGGGGAATCACACACACCAATCTCACCTATTCTCTACACACACTAACCATGGCAAGAGAGAGAGGAGAGAAATCTGATAATGGAAGATTAATGGCAAAGTCAACAAGAGAGAGGCTTTATACCTTGCATGGATTTGGTGGAATTCCAAGTGTCAAGAGGAGAAGCTCTCATTTTCCACTTGTCAAGAGGAGATTGCTTGGGATTAGTACTAATCTAGCTTGATTAGGGTTTAATAGGTTGGATTAGGGTCAATTAGGGAGGGGGTTTAAGTGGCTAATTAGATCACAAAGGATTAAAGGAGGAAAATCCCGTAGAGCTGAACAGAGGGTGAGGCGGGCGCCTCATGAAGGGCCATGCGGCCGCCTCAACTGCTGGGAAGGTTGCCATTTTTCATTTGCTCTCAGTATTTGAGGCGGGCGCCTCACTCGAGCCATGCGGCCGCCTGAACTTCTGGGGCATCAAAACTTGACCTAAACAAGTCCTAAATGGTCCCAAGCTCATGGGCAACCATTCTAGGGTCTAACACAACTCAAAACATGTCCGAAACACACCCGAACATCACCCGGGACAAGGTAGGACAAGGCTCGAGTCAAGCGACCTAAACCTAAACCCCAACCACACCCCCACCCCAAACCCAACCCTAAAACGTAAACCTTAAACCTAAAACCTAAACCTAAACCTAAACCTAAACCATAAACATAATTCGTAACACTAACCTTAAACCTAAACCATAACACTAACCCTAAACCTAACTGACCCCACCCCCACCCCCAACCCCAACCCCAACTGACTGACAGCGCCAACCTAACCCTAAACCTAAAACGTAAACCTTAAACCTAAAACCTAAAACCTAAAACCTAAACCTAAACCTAAACCTAAACCTAAACCTAAACCTAAACCTAAACCATAAACCATAAACCTAATTCGTAACACTAACCTTAAACCTAAACCATAACACTAACCTAAACTTAACCTAAACCTAACTAACCCCAACCCACCCCACCCCCACCACCCCACCCCACCTCCCCAACCCAACCCCAACCCTAAACCCTAAACCCTAAAACATAAACCTTAAACCTTAAACCTAAACCTAAACCTAACCTTAAACCTAAACCATAACACTATCCCTAAATCTAAACCTAACCCCAACCCTAACCCTAAAACGTAAACCTAAAACCTAAAACCTAAAACCTAAACCTAAACCATAAACCTAATTCATAACACTAACCTTAAACCTAAACTATAACACTATCCCTAAACCTAAACCTAACTGACACCCCACCCCACCTGAACCCCAACCCTAAACCCCAACCCTAAAAGCGTAAACCTTAAACCTAAAACCTAAACCATAAACCTAATTCGTAACACTAACCTTAAACCTAAACCATAACACTAACCCTAAACTTAACCCTAAACCTAACCCTAACCCCAACCTCACCCCACCCCCACCCCCACCCCAGCGCCGTCCACGCCCAATCCCACCCCAACCCCAACCCCAACCCCAACCACAACCCCATCCCCAACCCCACCCCACCCCTATCCCCATCCCGTCCCCATCCCCATCCCCAACCCCCATCCCCAACCCCAACCCCTACCCCAACCCCGACCCCCATCCCCATCCCCATCCCTAACCTAACCTAAAACTTAAACCTTAAACCTAAAACATTAATGCTTAAACATCAATTTATGTACGTTTGTTAGCTGGGTAGCCATGTTGATGCTATAAAATCCATGGTTGTAGTTTAATTGATTTGAAACAAAAAAAAAATTTATGTACGTTGAGGGCTGTTAGTGTAAATGGTAAGAAATAAAGGGGTGTTAGTGTAAATTTAGTGTATTAATGCTTAAATATCGATTTATGTACGTTTGTTAGCTGGGTAGCCATGTTGATGCTATGAAATCCATGGTTGTAGTATAATTGACTTTGAAACCAAAAAAAATAATTGTATGTACGTTGGGGGGTGTTAGTGTAAATGGTAAGAATTAAAAGGGTGTTAGTATAAATTTAGTGTATTAATGCTTAAACATCGGTTTATGTACGTTTGTTAGCTTGGTAGCCATGTTGATGCTATCAAATTCATGGTTTTAGTTTACTGGACTTTGAAACCGAAAAACATAATTGTATGTACGTTTAGGGGGTGTTTGTGTAAATGGTAAGAAACAAAGGAGGTGCTAGTGTAAATTTAGTGTATTAATGTTTAAACATCGATTTATGTACGTTTGTTAGCTGGGTAGCTGTAAGACCCCGAACCTTCGTGTAATTGACCTTCTTGCCTTGCGTGTCGTTTAATCATGACCTTGCTTACGTGGATTGAGGAAAAGAACCTTGATTGGTGTAGGTAGGCTATCTAGAGGCCAATACCTTAGTTCCATATGTTCCATAGACCTTAACTAGTTAATGTTACAAGTCGCATACCGACGCTGTTCGTTACTTGACTCGGTTTAGAGTTTTCTCGCGTAGTTCTTTCGTGAGACCTCGATTGTACTCTTAGTCATTCCTCCACTTGTCTTGAGGGTTATTTGAGTCTCATAAGGCCTTGGTACACAAGTTTTATGCTTGTTGGAGTTGCATTCACCCAACCGGTGCATCACTTTCGATCCTAGACCCTTTCGGCCGTTTTGGACTTAAACCATCGTTCCAACGCGACAAGCGAACATCCTGGAAGATGTTCGGCCAGCCAAACCGAACTCCTTGGGGAGTGTTCGGCCATAGCAACCGAACAAGCACACAAGAGTTCGGCCCAGGCAACCGAACAAGTGCTCGACATCGCCTTTGTCTTTGGTGCGATTTAGGCGTGAAACTCCTATTCTACCCTTATTTAACCCTTGCCCCTTCACTTATTTGAGGGTATATGAGTCCTTAAACACCCTTATAACCCCAAACACTCCTCTCCTCTCTTCATTAGTGATCGTCTTCAGCCGCGAACGTGAAGGAGAGAGTGCGGGAGATTGAGCGTGCGACTAGTGCGTGTTTCCGCGATTCCGGAGTTCGGTCATCCGTTGACGAGCCGAGACCACCGTCCAAGAAGCCCTTGACGAGTAGATCATTTCCCTTGGGTTTGTTTCCCTCTTCCTAGTCGTTTGTGGCTCGATTAAAGGTACGTTACGAAGCCCTAGTTTCTCTCTCTAACTCAATGTTGATGTTAGGTTGCTAGAGACTTGTTCCTTGTGATTTGTCATGGTATTACATGCCTAAATGAGATGTTATTGATGGATATCAATCTATGAAAGTTAGGGTTTGAACCCAAATGATTATGATTGGGTATATCGGAATAGCTATGGTTTAAGATTGATTGTGGTTGGGTTTAGAAACCCTGGATAAATTGGAAATCTGAAATTATGCCTTGACCTAGAGTTTGAGACTTTGAAATTTGACTCAAATGGAATCATGGAATTATAGAAGTTGTTATTCGGTCTTAGGATAAACCCCTATGACTACTTGTAATCGTTGAATCTAAATCATGAAATCTTGAGGTTTGGTCGGGAGAGGCCGAATTGGTGTAAAGATCGATTTGTGGCTTAGGACTCTAATAGAGGACCTTTAGTGATTTTAAGTACAAGATCATCGCTAGTCTTTGGATTGGGTTTGTGTGGGTCACAAATGCATGACTTGAATGAAAGACCTTTGGATTGTTTTGATTATGAATTAGAACTGTTGGTACTTGTTGGACTTCAATGAAGTCCCGAAACTTGTAAGGATGTGATCTATGCTTGTATGAAACCTAAGGAATCATGATGGTTGTTATTGAATGACGACTCTCTAAGGTCGCCTTGTGAATAAATTGGGAAAGACCAAGATAACGAAATTGAGGACCATTTTATGAGATGATTTGAATTGTGACTTTTCTTAGTACAATACACATGGAGTCTACTTGTATAAGTCGCTAGGATGACTAAGTTGTTATCTAAGACTCACCGATGCGGTTGACCTTACGAATGATCATCACTCTAGTCTTTACCTAAGTATTGGACTACTATAGACCTTTGGGTTATAGAATGAAGTATTATTCTCTGGAAGACATTATTACCTACAAGTAAATGGCTTATGATCCTAGACTAACTCGTATGATGGTTTGAGGGTCGAGTTACAACCTAACTTGGTTTCACATTTAAATGCGGAATACCATGTACAATTGATATTATGGCTAAAAGCATGATTTCATACCTTGTCATGAATTGATCCTTCTACATGTATCTATAATATGAATTATAAGCATATTGAATGTACTTGCCCCCATGCTTGATCTGATTTAATGATTTATCTTGAACTTGGATTCTACTATTAAGTGGAATTATGAATTGGAATTGAACTAAGCTTGACTTGATAATGATCAACTTAGGCTTCCCTTATATACTTGACTTAGTGACTTTGCACTAAGGTTCCTAATTGGAACAAGAACCTAGTCATGCTTCAAGCGAGAACATAGAAAAGAGTCTTGGAACACATATAGTGTTCCCACTCTACTTGGTTGAAATTATAGAAATGACTCAACGGAGTCGACATTGGTGAGCTATTGAACAATACCGGCTCAAGATCAATCCCTACGACGTTATCACATGCGTTACACTAGAAAACTAATTCTAGACTATTGAAATGAATTGACTGTCATGCTTGTATTTTTATGACATAATGAATGCATACTTGATAATTGATATATTGAGTTCGCTCTTGTCGAGCTCAATCTTGATTGTTTATTGATGAGATTATATACTAATCTTGAACGAGGACGCTCTTGTCGGACTCGTTCCATATTGATTGATTGTTGAGTAAATACTACTTGGCATTGCATAAGTCCAGCTGGCATACTTGTTATCGCACACACGCCTCCACGGCGGGCCACCGTGGGGAAGAGCTCTCCTTGGCCAACCAATACGCGCCCATTGAGATTGACTATTGTTTTCCCGAGCATCTCTCGGAGATCGATGTATTATCACAACCATCGATTATCGCACGCTATCGAAAGTGTTTGTTTTGCAGGTCTACGAAGCGGCCCAGTTCTATATCCTCATATTATGTGAACTATGTGCAATAATGTGCACCTTGAATATATGATCTATATGATCATATATACTTGTCCTTGATTGCTTGACAATTGTGATGAGTTTATACATCTCCACCTAATGATTCTACAAGAAACTTGATACGTGTATACATGTAAAAATGCATACTTTTACTTAATTGTTCTATAAGATACCTGTGATGATTCATGTCAAGACATACGTCCCTAACTGTACGATTATTCTTATCACTTGCCTCCTGACTTACCTGATTGTTTGTGAACAGGGAATTCACCCTAGTTCATCTTGGTAGCCTGGTAAAGGAACGGTTCTGTACAGTACCACCTGACTTATGGTTCTTCGTCGTCGTAACCCGATTTCATTTCTACTTATGAAAATGTTACGATTATGTTATATTTTCTAGTGGTAGCGTACTGGGTCATTATGACTCATCCCGTACATGTTTTCTAGTTGCGCCAAGAGGCGTGTTGAGGCCGAGTAGATCGTGGACTGTAGCAGATCGCGGTTGATCGATAGATCGAGACTTGATCGTGTAGTTCGTGATTCTAGTAGCTGACTTCCCCGAGCAGTAGTTTGTGGAGTTTTACTCCTTTTATCATTGTCTCTTGTTCATGTACCTTGTTATTCTTGTGAGACCGATATCTTGTAAAGTTATTTAGACTTTACGGTCGGGTAGATACTTGAGTCTCTGTATTAGTTCGTTCTTGGGCCGACGTGTTGTGTCGTGTCTTGTTCATGTTATTCATATCTATTTCAGTTGTCTCCCGGGCACGCAGTAGCTTTGGGGATTTTCTCTATTGTTGTCACTATTGCTTTGTTGGTTAACCCTGGTATGCCTTAGCCGTAGGTAATTGTTATCGAGTTTGTTCTTCGTTGAAACGCCCCTGAGTGCCGATGGTTTGTTCGGCGTGCAATGTTGCGGCACGCGAAGTTTTGCTTTCCCCTTCGGGAGAATATTGTCTCTTTTGATTTCTTGACTTTGTTTCGAGCCTTAAGCTTGGGACTTCTTTCCCCTACCGCTTGCATTCGTTTCTTCGACCCGTATTTTTTGTATACGGCTTCTCTACCTTTATTGAGCTCGTTAGCTCAATTGTCCGACTTCGCACTCTTGTTTTGCAAGTGCTTGTCCTCTTCTTGCCTTGTCCTTGCGGCACGACTTTGGGATTCCGCCCTAATTCGGGTCGCCATAACCATGTTGATGCTATGAAATCCATGGTTGTAGTTTAGTTGACTTTGAAACCAAAAAAAGATAACTGTATGTACGTTTGGGGGTGTTAGTGTAAATAGTAAGAAATAAAAGGGTGCTAGTGTAAATTTAGTGTATTAATGCTTAAACTTCGATCTATATACGTTTGTTAGCTGGGTAGCCATATTGATGTTATGAAATCCATGGTTGTAGTTTAATCGACTTTGAATGAAAAGAAGATAACTATATGTATGTTGGGGGTGTTAGTGTAAATTTAATGTATTAATGCTTAAACATCAATTTATGTACGTGTGTTAAATTTGGGTAGCCATGTTGATGCTATGAAATCCATGGTTCTAGTTTAATTGATTTGAAACAAAAAAATAATTGTATGTACGTTGAGGGGTGATAGTGTAAATGGTAAGAAATAAAGAGGTGTTAGTGTAAATTTAGTGTATTAATGCTTAAACATCGATTTATGTCGTTTGTTACTGAGTAGCGATGTTGATGCTATGAAATCCATGGTTGTAGTTTAATTGACTTTGAAACCAAAAAAGATAATTGTATGTAAATTGAGGGGTGTTAGTGTAAATGGTAAGAATTAAAGGGTGTTAGTATAAATTTAGTGTATTAATGCTTAAACATGTCGGTTTATGTACGTTTGTTAGTCGGGTAGCCATGTTGATGCTATGAAATCCATGGTTTTAGTTTACTTGACTTTGAAACCGAACAACATAATCAGTATGTACGTTGGGGGACTTTGATACCGAACGCATTAGCATTTTCAAGCAACATTCATTCCATTTCTCTTTCCATTTCTCCGTCTAATACTCATATTGGGGGTGGGAAATGGTGACCTACCTTTTTTGTTATTATTATTAACTAATTGATTTTGGATAACTTGTACATGTTTAGTTTATCCAAAGAAAAAGTAAAGAAATGATGATTATGCCATAAATGTATTCCTATGGTAAGCTTCTAAAGTTTTGTTTGATCATATGAAAACAATGACTTACTTTTTCTTGTTGATTTTTAATCAAAATAGTAATTTTACTGACAAGTTTTCTACCGATCTGTTGTGAAGATGAAGTTTTTCGATCCTCGTGTCGAGGGATTTTTTTAATTTTATTTTTAGATTTTTTATTAGATATGGTTTACATAAATTGGTACAAGTTTAAATTTCCAAGTTAACTCTAGAAACAAGTCTTTGGTATTAATTGTTAAATATAATTTACATGGATTGTTGTAATAACATTTACGCTTGATGTTTTTAAATTGATTTTTATATTATTGTTTATTTTATATATTCGGTTTTGTATTAATTGTTATATTATTAGGTACAAAAATTTATAATAATATTATTTTGTGGGTTTTTTTTAATTTTTATTATTAGTGACTTTAATTTTCCGTCATTGAAATTCAATTTTAATTAATTTTTAGCCTTTAGCTTAATGAATTTTCCGCCTGAAATTCAATTTTAATTAATTTTTAAAGCCTTTAGCGATTTTAATTTTCCTGCCGCCAATAAATTTTAATTAACTTTAAAGCCTTACTCCATTTCGGAATCTTCGTCGCCGAAAGTCAAATTTAATTAATTTTTAAATACCTTTAGCGACGAATTTTTCCGTCGCTGAAATTCAAATTTAATTAATTTTTAAAAGCCTTTAGCGACGGAATTTTCCGTCGCTGAAATTCAATTTTAATTGTTTTAAATGCCTTTAGCGACGAAATTTTCGCCGCAAAGGCTACCTTTATCGAAATCTATCCTGGTCGGACATGAGCGACGACAAATCGGGCCGACGATCATCGACGAAAAATTCCGTCGCTGGGGCCATTAGCGACGGAATTTTTCCTTTAGCGACGGAAAATTCGTCACTAAAGGTCATTTTTCTAGTAGTGGAAGAGGATATCGATGGGAGTTCTTTTTTCTCTTCAAAGCCAGCGTACGTAACGCCAGAAATTTGCACATTACGTGAAGCGTAGCTGTCATGTAGCGCTTGGGGAGATATTGTAGCTCAAACCGTGCGCCACCCATGAACAATCGGGCGCCACCCCATTTCATTCATGCATGGTGGCCAGCCTTTGCTTTTGTTCCATTTTTTAGCACTTTAGCCTCACTGCTTTTTAATTGATCCTCGCTTGTCCTTTTTGCATTTTCAACCCTCAGAACTTGACATTTGTTAAGTTTTAACAAGTCTTGATATTTCATGTCATGTTACATATCAAGGGTACGAATTAGG
>JABEVN020002118.1:0-22494 GCA_013146195.2 Codonopsis lanceolata
AAAGATCTAGGCTAATCGTAAAGATTGAGAATCTAAACTCAAGGATGCTTTATGGGCATACCGAATCGCTGCTTAAAACCTCAATAGGAATGAGTTCTGCATCGAATGGTATATGGCAAAGCATACCATTTACCGCTTGAAATTGAGCATAAAGCCTATTGATGTTAAAGAATTAAATTTAGATTTAACTTTGGTGAGAGAAAGACTATTTCAATTGAATGAATTAGAAGAACATAGGTTGAATTCAGTATGAAAACGCAAAAACATATAGAGAAAAGATCAAGAAATATCATGACATGGGATTAGCTAATAAAAAGTTTCATCCAGGATGAAAGTGTTTTTAATTCAAGACTTAGGCTATTCCTTGGAAAATTGAAATCTAAATGGTTCGTCCGCTTATAATTTCTTATCCCCTACGGAGTCGTTGATATACAAAATCCAAAGAATAATGAAGTTTTAAAGTTAATGGACACCGACTCAAACCATATCTTGAACTGATGTCGTTGAACGAACAATCTACTAATTCGCTTAATGACAATGAACCACCCAATGATTAGGGTTTGCGCTGGTCGAGCCAAAGACATTAAACAAAGGCGCTAAGTGGGAGGCAACCCACTATTATGATTTTATTGCTTTCTTAGTTAATTATGCTATTCTCCGTCAAATGTATTTTTGGACATTTAATTTTAATTAAATATGCCAAAATTCAAGTTTGGGGAGAAAAGCATCTTAAGTTGTATTTATATGTTGCTAATAATTTTAGTCTAGAGTTTTTGTTAAGTTTTTGCATGAAAGTTACAAAACATAACTAAGTTAACTAAAAGGGCCGAATTGTAAAATCGTTGAAAAGAAAGAAAGGAAATCAAGTGGGATCATTTCGACACCTTGCGGACTAGTTAGCAGTGGAAGACCTTGGCAAGACTTTGCACCGCAGGTCCTCGCAGAATGCAATCCTCAGCAATACGCAGGCCAAACGTGGAATCGCATGCACACCGCTCGAGCCCGCCCCACCTTGCGGTCGCAGGTGGCGTGCACCTTGCGACCGCAAGGTCCCCTTATTTAAGACATAGCCGTGCCATTTGCAGAAATCACGCATAATTCTCACTCCTCTTCCAAGCAAAGCAAAGCAAATGCCCGCTTCCTTCAAATTCTACGAGATCCTTAAATCTTCCATCAATTTCGACTCCTACTCCCAAGATCCTCTTCCCCCTTCATCACTCTTCATCTTCTACACCTCTCCCATCAACCCCATTGTATTCCATGGAAGCTTGAAGAAGCTTTGAAGAAAGAAGAAGACAACACCATTGTTGCCGACGCCGCTCAAATTCCGGCTGCACTCAATTCTAAAGCTGCAACTAACAAGTAATCCTAACCCCTCTCTTTAATTTTTACGTCAAAATTCTTGCATGCTAGGGTGTTAGATAATTTTAACGTAGATAAAATTTTGCATGCTTTAGGAATAGTTTTTTTAAAATTTCAAATTTTTTGAAAACTTATTTTAACAGTTAAATCTTTAGTTTAGTTTTTAATAATTTTATTCAAATAAAATGTTTCGTAAGCGTAGAAATACCGGTTCCGGTGCTACGTCCTCCCGCCCTGTTCAGGAGGATGAGCCGCATTATGACCACCGCCGATTTATTTCCCACGAGGCCTCTGAAAAATACGTGGCCAAACTCTCCAAGTCTTTGGTTCCCGAGAGGGGATTTAAGGCTGAAGAATTTGGCCTTGGTCCAAACTTTACGGCCCGTAGGTGGGGAATTTTGACCGACTCTCCGGGCAAGGCAGTCGTGCCTATTGTCCCTAAGTTCTATGCCAATTGCCGCATTGACATAGATGGGGGAGTTTTAGAGACTGTTTTTGTTAGGGGAATGGACGTCAACTTCTCGCCCCAAAGCATTAACGAATACTACGGCACATCCAACTTTGCGGATGGTGCCGACGACTACAGCCTCCACCTTCATGCCCCTATACCGCTTGAGGTGGTCAATGCGACCATTGCCCTCCCTGGTGTCGAGTGGACTTTTGCCCGTAACCCACCCTTCGGTCCACGCACCATGGAGGAGTCCTTCCTTTTGAACACGGCCAAGCCCGTGTTCAAATTCATTTGTGGACGTCTCATGCCCTCCAGTCACCAACATACGGTGACTTGAGAAAGGGCTGTCTTGACCTACACCATTATGACCGGTGGGTCTGTCGATGTTGGCCACCTGATCAATGGCCAAATCAAGACCCTTATTAGAGGTAAAACGAATGCGGGGTTCGCGTTCCCGCATTTGATCTCCGAGTTGTGTAGGGGGGCAGGTGTGAGATGGCCCACACTTGCGGAGAGGCTTAAGGCTGGTCTGGTCCAACCATTACTAGGGCCATTTTGTTTGAGCACCACCAGCAGCCGAGAGTGCGGGTTCCTCACGGGGAGGAACTCGAAGAAGAGGAGGACCCACTCGAGGGATCTCCAATAGGCTAGAAGAGGTTGCCCTAGAAGGCCAGATGGCAACTCAACAGTTGGCACAAATTTGTGCCGACCAAGAGCGACTATTTGGTTGGTTTAACACTGTGGGACAAAATGTCTCAACTTATTATGGGCTGCCTCCTGGCACGATCCCCGAGTTTCGTCCTCATTCGTTATTTCCGCCCGACTCACCGTGAGTCGAGGCCCAAGTTCCATTCTCTTTCGTTAGGTGGGCTTGCTATGTCCTTTTGATATTTGTCCTTCCCCGTCAATCCTCTCATATGTTCCTCAATTTTGGGGACAAAATAGAAATTAAGTTTGGGGGGGGGGGGATTCTAAGCCTAGAGTCTTAGCAGGTCCTAGCCTAAGGAGGAGTGGAGTTGGGCTATGTTTTTAGGGTGAAGAAAATTTTCTTTTCTTGATGACCATTTAACCCTTTACCCATTTTTCCTGTTTTTAATTTTTTCTTATTTTCGGAGGTGTTGCCTTGACCAGAATACACTGGCATTAGATGCTAGTGGTTTCCTCTTGTGGGAACCCATCATCAATTGTGTCATCAACATCTCCAATTTTCTTTATATAAAAAAAATTCAAAATTTTCATCCTCTAGTTTAGGTGTGGTAGTACTAGTCGATGAGGAGTTAATGCAATGAGTCGCATAGCTAGTCCGTAGATCCTTCTGGAATTTACTTGATTTTGCGAAACTTTTACTTTTCTCCAAACTCTTCATGCACCTACACCAGTCATAATTATGGATTAGTTAGAATGGTTTTATAAAGCCTATAGCTCCTACAATTCATTACAACTAGATATGCACAGGAATATGATGCATAGCCATTTGAACATACTGGCATTAAATTGCGACTTAGGGTCAATTGCATGATAGTTAGATCCCTTGGATTTTTCTCATTTATATATCTCAAGCACACTTTTGAACCGTGCCTGCATGTTAGTCTCAATTGTCCCTACCATCTGTCTTAGCGAATGCTTATGTGAAATCCAGTGATGCTAAACATTCAACCCCACAATTCCCACAGTTGATATGATATTTTGTGTGTCTTACTTGCTTTAAAAACTGCATGATCATTTGGCATTAAGAAATGACTTAGGCCCTCTTTGGATCGTTGGAGCCTAAATATTCCCTTACCTTTACTAAAAATATCCTTAGTGTCCCCATTGAGCCTAATTAAAAAGAAGGGAGTGTGCTAAGCACACTATTAAACCCTCATTCGACTTCGTTTCTATCACTCACATTAACTTAACCCTAAAAGCCTATACACTTTTAGCCTACCCTTTGAGAGAGTAGGATTTGGTGGGAAATTGACTATAGAGGACCAATTCTTTTTCAGTTAGGCTATTTTTCGAAAGACTTCTTCTTTCCGTCGTCGTCGAAAAATAAAATTATGTGTCGACGAAAAATGAAACAGAAGAAGAAGAGTGCAAAAAGATTCAAATTGAAGCATAGCTTTCAAGAAAAATTATGTTAGAAAAATCATGCTGATAAGAATGATGTGATATTTTTAGAAATATATATAGCCCAAAACAAGTTTTGGGGAAGAAGAAAATGAAAAGTAACGTAAAATACCCCTACTTGTAGTCTTGGCAGGTCCTAGCCTAAAAAGGGAAACTTCCTTTTGCTTGGAAGTATGAGGGGTAAAAGGGTAATCTTGCTCTCTCACTTTGAATTCCTTTCTTTTCCTTCATATCCCCCAACACCTTGGCCTTACATTACAAGCTAAATAAAGACCTAATGATCTTCTTGCCAATGCTTGTGTATGTTTTCTTTGCTAAGTAGTCATATAGAATTGATCAAACACTTCATGTTCATTATTATTCACCCTAAAAGCTCACTGTGTTAACATAATCTTAGCTATTACAAGTCATTGGGATAGGAGAGCATTGTATGTCATACGTACATAGAAGTGCATGGGATGGATGTATAAATTTTTGAAATCCTTGTGATCTTTCTATCTGTAGTAGACCGGGTTTGGATGGTAGATCTCATAATTCATAATGCATGATTTTCAATTAAACTTTGATTTTCATATGAATGTGGTGCTTAGCTTAATAAAACTGTTTTAGTTAAGATATTCTCTAAGATTGGTGATCACACACACACGGAGAAATCAAAAGTAGTAGCATTCTTAAAAAAAGATCAGTTGGTTTTATGTGATTTAGCATGCATATATGTGGTGAGCATTGAACTGAGACTACCTTGTATGCCATGCTATATAACTTGAGGTTGAAGCCAAAAAGATTTTTGTTTTATTTTAATTTAGTTCTTATCTGCTTTTGTATTTATTATTTTTTGTATTTATCTGTTTAGTCGAGTCACTCGAAAGAGTCTCCTTGAGTTTGTGGGTTTATAAAGGAGTGTAAATAGTGTCACCCTTCAAAAAGATTTTCTTTTTATTAGTTTATTTAAATGTTTTTGTATTTATAAGTTTTATTTACTCGTGGACGAGCAAAGTTTAAGTTTGGGGGTATTTGATCGATGTATTTTATACGTCGATTTTATATGCTTTTATGACTTAAATTATGCTATTTCACGAGGCTTTTGGCTACTGATATATGTTTTTGGTGAGTTTTGTAAGTTTCAGGGTTTTTAGTGAAAATATGCAAAACTCCAGGGTCTTATGTGCAAATTACAAGAAGGGCCAAAGATGAAAAATAAAGAAGTCCCATTCTGGAGACCTTGCGGTCGCAAGGTGCCCAGACCTTGCCCCCGCAAGGTGGGCAGAATATTGCAGAAGTCAGAAATCAAAAAGCCGAGAATCTGGAGACCTTGCTGACGCAAGGTACTCAACACCTTGCGACCGCAAGGTGGACAGAATGCACCAAATTCGTATTTTCGCAGAGTTTTGATTGGATTACAACTCCCAAGTATAAATAAAAGTCGGATGCCAAAGCCTAGGATAGAGAAAAACGGCTGGAAACAGACTTGTATAGATTTTAGATAGTTTTTAGGTTGTATAACATAGTTAGATTTTGTAATTATAATTTATGAAGATCAAGATCATGTTTCCATTCATATCCATGTGCTGTTCATTGTCTATGATGAACTAAATCATCCATAATCTAGGAGGTGGGAGGTAACTTGTATTGAATTTATGTTTTAATTCATCGGTATGTTCATTCAATTCTTGTTGATTGTGGTGTTTATCATTCCCTATATTATTTCGCTTTGAACAAATGAATGTAATCGTAAATAATAAAGGCCTAGAGGTGCGGATAACTGCATGACCAATGTGCATATGTCGTACACTAGCTCACCATCACAATAAATTGGACCTATCGATGCACGAGAGTGATAAGTTAGGACCAGGTTCCTACATGATCTAGGTGACAGATAGATCATAATCTAGGTGACAGCTAGATTGCATATTCTTCTGCTTAGGATATAGAATGGATGAATTTTGCGGGGATGAAGGCTGAACCAATTGTTCAACAGACTATATCTATCTTTTGTGAACGAACCCAAGAAATTGAATGATAATTATTATGAATTAAACATAGGGAGATACAAGTGAAACCCGATTCCTAGATTGCCACCCACCATACGATCTTCATATCTGTAATTACTGCTAATTAGTTAAACATCTAAATATCAATAGTAAACTAGAATAAATAATTATAAGAACCCCCTTTAGATTAATAATTTGCTATCAATAAATTGCACTGTTCGTGATCACTTGTTTCTGTGGGTTCGACCCTTGCTTCCAATACTATTCTATAATAGTCTTGTCCACTTGCAAGGAAAAAGATTAAATAAAACATCGATCAATATACTTCTAAAAATATCACATCATTCTTTTCAGCAATAATTCTTCTACATATTTCTTTTGAAAGTTATGCTTCCATTTGAATCTTTTTGCACCCTTCTTCTTCCGTTACATTTTTCGTCGATCTATTTCTCTTTTCTCTCTTTTTTTTATGTTTTTTTTTCGACGACGGAAAGAAGAAGTCTTCCGAAAAATGGCCTAACTGAAAAAGAATTGGTCCTCTATAATCAATTTCTCACCCACATCTTACTCTCTCAAAGGGTAGGCTATAGGCTTTTAGGGTTAAGTTAATGTGGGTAATAGGAACGATGTCGAATGAGGGTTTAATAGTGTGCTTAGCACACTCCATTCTTTTTAATTAGGCTCAAAGGGGACACTAGGGATATTTTTAGTAAAGATCAGGGAATATTTAGGCTCTAACGATCCAAAGATGTCCTAAGTCATTTCTTAATGCCAAATGCTCATGAAGTTTTTAAAGCAAGTAAGACTAGAGCTGTCAAATAGGGCAAACGCCCGCGGGCATGCCCGCCCCGCCACCCATTAGGGGCGGGTTGGCTTTGCGGGGGCTTTGGGCCCGCGGGGGCGGGCGGATGGCGGGGCGCCCGCACTTTGTGGACTACAGGCTAAATTCTTAAAAGTTTTATTAATTAGGGGCTTCAAGCCAAGCGGCCAAGCAAGCCCAATCCAATTCCTTTAAGTTAGAGACTTAGGGTTGGTTTACATTCAGACTTCAATTACTTCACTTCTCTAAGTTCTTTTCCAAATTCAAAATACGCATCACCCTCTCTCTCACACGCGCGGCGTCCTTCCTCCGTCGATTGCGCCTCGGCTGTCAGTGTCCGGTAGTCAACGCCTCTCTCTCCAACTCTCTCTCATCTCACGCGTTCTCTCTTTCCCCTTGCCCCGTCGGCTGCTCCTCGGCCGTCGCCAACCGTCTCTTCGGTCATCCACTCTTCGAGATCCGTCTCTTGCGAGGGTTTTGTCTAACGTTCTCTCTCTCCCATCCCGCAAGCTTCGGATCCGCTTTCATCAACATGTTAGATTGGTTGTGGATTAGAGTAAATTTACACCACATTGCAAGGGGTGGTTGCTCGTGGTCAGTTTCTTTATTTCTTATGGAAATGTGGTAGAAAGAATGATTTTATTGAAAATTTGAAGTTGTATTGTAGGAAGTTTCACTGGTTTTTTGTGATTTGAGTTATACGGAAGCAGTTGTATTTTTTGTGATTTGGTTTTTTGTTATTTATTGAGATTTGATTGAGATTTATTTCACTGGTTTTTTGTTTCATTGGTATTTTGTGATTTTTGCGGGCTTGGCCCGTTTTGCCCGCGGCCCTACGCGGGGCGGATTGGGCTGAGAGAATCAAGGACCGTTGAGAGCACGGGCTTTTTTGGCCCAACCCGTTTAGGGGCGGGCTTTTTTGGCCCGCGGGCAAACCCGCCCCGTTTGCCCGTTTTGACAGCTCTAAGTAAGACACACAAAACATCATATCAACTGTGGGAATTGTGGGGTTGAATGTTTAGCATCACTGGATTTCACATAAGCATTCTCTAAGACAGATGGTAGGGACAATTGAGACTAACATGCAGACACGGTTCGAAAGTGTGCTTGAGATATATAAATGAGAAAAATCCAAGGGATCTAACTATCATGCAATTGACCCTAAGTCGCAATTTAATGCAACCATCATGTTCAAATGGCTATGCATCATATTCTTGTGCATATCTAGTTGTAATGAAGTAGGTGTTATAAACTTTATAAAACTATTCTAACTAATCCATAATTATGACTGGTGTGGGTGCATGAAGAATTTTTTGAGAAAAATAAAAGTTTTGCAAAATCAAGTAAATTCCAGCGGGATCTACAGACTAGCTATGCGATTCATTGAATTAACTCCTCATTGACTAGTACTACCACACCTAAACTAGAGGCTAAAAAAATTTATAAAGAAAATTGGAGATATTGATGACACAATTGATGATGGGTCCCCACAAGAGGAACCCACGAGCATCCAATACCAATGTATTCTGGTCAAGGATCATGAAACACCTTCGAAAATAAGAAAAAATTAAAAACATGAAAGGCGGGTGAGTAGAAGACACGATATAGGGAAAAAAAATTCCTCACCCTAAAAACATAGCCCAACTCCACTCCTCCTTAGGCTAGGACCTGAGGATGGAACTTGGGCCTCGACTCAAGGTGAGTCGGGTGGAAATAACGAATGAGGACGAAACTCGGGGATCGTGCCAGGAGGCAGCCCATAATAATTTGAGACATTTTGTCCCACGTGTTAAACCACCCAAACAACCGCTCTTGGTCGGCACGTATTTGTGCCAACTGTTGAGTTGTCATTTGGGCTTCAAAGGCAACCTCTTCTAGCCTATTGGAGATCCCCTCGAGTAGGTATGAGGAACCCGCACTCTCGGCTGCTGGTGGTGCTCAAACAAAATGGCCCTAGTAATGGCCGGACCAGCCTTAAGCCTCTCCGCATGTCGGGGTCATCTCACGCCTGCCCCCCTACACAGTCCGGTGATAAAATGCGGGAACACGAACCCCGCATTTGTGGCACCTCTAATAAGGGTCTTAAGTTGGCCGTTGATCAGGCGGCCAACATCGACAGACCCACCGGTCATGATGGTGTATATCAAAACAGTCTTAGCCCAAGTCACCGTATGTTGGTGACTGGAAGGCATAAGGCGGGCGCAGATAAATTTGAACACGGGCTTGGCTGTGTTCAGAAGGAAAGACTCCTCCATGGTGCGTGGACCGAAGGGTGGATTACGGTTTTTGGTCCACTCAACACCATGGAGGGCAATGGTTGCATTGACCACCTCGAGGGTGATAGGGGCATAGAGGTGAATGCTATAGTAATCGGCACCATCCGCAAAGTTGGAGGTGCCGTAATACATGTTAATATTTTGGGACGAGAAATCGACGTCCTCGCCCCTCACAAAGACTTCTTCTTCTAGCCCCCATCTATACCAATGCGGCCATTGGCAAAGAACTCGCGGACAATAGGCACAACTGCCTTGTTCGGAGAGTCAGTCAAAAATCCCCACCTACGGGCCCTAAAGTTATTCCGGAGGCCAAACTCTTCAAACTTAAATCCCCTTTCAGGCATTAATGTCTTGGAGAGCTTGGCCGCGTATTTCTCCGAGGCTTCGTAGGAGATAAAGCGATGGTGGTCAAATTTTGGTTCCTCCTCCTGAACAGGGCGGGAGGAAGAAGCGTCGGTATTTCTACGCTTACGGAACATTATGTTTGAGCAGAATTAAAAATTAAATATTAAACAATTAAAGTATAATTATTTTTCAAAATTTTAAAATTAAAATTTAATTCCTAAAGCATGCAAAATACTATCTACGTACAATTATCTAACACCCTAGCATGCAAAAATTGGACGTCGAAAATTAAAGAAGGGAGTTAGAGTTACGTGTGAATTGCAGCTTTTAGGATAGAGTTGTTGGAGTTTGAGATCTTTGCCGGCAAAAATGGAAGCTTCTCACCTTGCTTCAAGCTTCTATCTTCAATGGAGGATGATGGAGAGATGTATGAAGGATGGGAGTTGAAGGGTTTGAAGGAGGGAGAAGATTTCTTTGAATATTGGCCAGAATGTGGACGGGTTTTCGTCTGAAAATGGAGAGAGGACGGCTGTTGCTGCTGCTGGAAAGAGGAAGGAGTAGTCTGGAATGATCTGCATAAGGAAAACCCGGCACCCTTATATAAAGGCACCTTGTGGTCGCAAGGTGGCTTTTACCTTGCGTCCGCAAGGTAGGCAGTTCAGGCGTTTTGCATTCCTCACTGACATTGGTTCAAAGTATGGCTTGAGTCGGTGTCCATTAACTTTAAACACTTCATTATTCTTTGGATTTTATATATCAATAGCTCCATGAGGATAAATTCGGACAATTATAAAAGGACCAGACCGCTTAGATTTTAATTTTCCAGGGAATAGCCTAAGTCTAGAATTAAAAAGTAAAACTTTCAATCCTGGTCGAAACATTTTATTGGCCAACCTCATATCATGATACTTCTTGGTCTTCTCTTTATATGTTTTGGCATTCTCATACGAATTTAACTTATGTTCTTCTAACTCATTTAATTGAAACAATCTTTCCTCACCTGCCAAGGTTAAATCTAAATTTAAGTCTTTAACAGCCCAATAAGCTTTATGCTCAATTTCAACTGGTAAATGGCAGGCTTTGCCATATACCATTCGGTATGGACTCATTCCTATTGGGGTTTTAAAAGCAGTTCGATAGGCCCATAAGGCATCCTTAAGTTTAAATTCTCAATCTTTACGATTAGGCCTAATAGTCTTTTCTAATACTGCCTTAATTTGTCTATTACTAACATCTACTTGGCCAGATGTTTGAGGATGATATGGTGTAGCTAACTTGTGAGTTACACCATGTTTCTTAAGGACATTATTCAATAATTTATTAGTAAAGTGAGTCTCTTGGTCACTTATTATGACCTTAGGTACTCCATATCTAGCAAACAGATCTTCTACAAATTTAACTACAGTTTTACCATCATTTGTTTTAGTTGCTACGGCTTCAATCCACTTAGACACATAATCAACTGCTACTAAAATATACTCACAATTATTTGACACTAGAAAAGGACCCATGAAATCAATGCCCCAAACATCAAAGATTTCAACAATCATATTAATATGTAAAGGCATTTCGTTTCTTTTTCCTATTCCACCGGTTCTTTGACATTTATCACAAGTTCTATAAAACAGTTCACAGTCTCTAAAAACAGTAGGTCAATATAAATCAGATTGTAAAATTTTTCTAGCAGTTTTATTTCCACTAAAATGACCTCCACAAGAGTATTCATGGGCCATGGCAGAATTCCATAATACTTTGTTGGTCTTTTTCTGGAATACATCGTCTGATTAAAGAGTTTGAACATATTTTATATAAATGAGGCTCTTCCCAAAAATAATTTCTCGTTTCAGCCAAAAAAAAAAATTCATAATGATCAAAATCATGATTTATGATATCAGACACATAATAATTGACAAAATCAGCATACCAAGGGTCTGAATCTTTAATTGCTAAGAGTTGCTCATCAGGAAAATCTTCATTAATGGGAATTGGATCATCAAGAAATTGACATTCAAGTAAAGGTGAAAATTCTAATATAGACAAATGGTCGGTTACGACATTTTCAGTTCCCTTTTTATCCTTGATTGTAATGTGAAATTCTTGTAATAATAACATCCACCTAATTAGTCTAGGCTTAGCATCTTTCTTACTTAATAAATATTTTAATGCAGAATGATCAGATAATATTATCACTTTCGATCCTAACAGATATGATCTAAATTTTTCTAAAGCATACACAACTGCCAAAAATTCTTTTTCTGTTATTGTATAATTTAACAGTGCATCATTTAGTGTTCTACTAACATAATGTATCACATGAGGTTTTCTATCTACCCTTTGTCCTAACACTGCTCCAATTGCAAAATCTGATGCATCGTACATGATTTCGAAAAGAAGCGACCAATCAGGGCCGGATAAAATAGAGGCAGTAGTTAATCTTTCTTTTAGTAAATTAAATGCATCTAAACATTCTTGATCAAAAACAAACTATGTATCTTTTGCTAACAAGTTACATAGAGGTTTGCATATTTTGGAAAAATCTTTTATGAATCTTCGATAAAAACCAGCATGCCCTAGAAAACTTCTAACACCTTTAACAAAAGTTGGAGGGGGTAGTTGTGAAATAACTTCAATTTTCGTTTTATTAACTTCAATACCTTTATTTGACACAACATGCCCTAAGACGATTCCATGTATGACCATGAAATGACTTTTCTCCCAACTTAGAGTTAAATTTGTTTCACAACATCTTTTCAAAACTGATGTAAGATTTTCTAAGCAATGATCAAAAGAATTTCCAAAAACTGAAAAATCATCCATGAAAACTTCAACACATCTTTCAACTAAGTCTGAAAATATAGAAATCATGCATCTTTGAAAGGTGGCTAGTGCATTACATAATCCAAAGGGCATTCTCCTAAAAGCAAAAGTACCAAAAGGACATGTAAAAGTGGTTTTCTCTTGGTCTTCAGGTGCTACATGAATTTGATTGTAACCCGAAAAGCCATCAAGAAAACAATAATACTCGTGACTGGCTAGTCTTTCAAGGATTTGGTCAATAAATGGTAAAGGAAAGTGGTCTTTCCTAGTTGCCGCATTTAGTTTTCTCAAATCAATGCATATTCTATAACCAATTATTGTTCTTGTAGGGACTAATTCATCTTTTTTCATTTTTAACAACTGTAATTCCTGACTTCTTAGGAACTACTTGAACTGAACTAATCCATTTACTATCTGATATTGGGTTAAGTCTTCGTTGTCTTTCTCTTGAAGGTTTACTACCTTCTTCCAAGTGGATTTTATGCATGCACGTAGAAGGACTTATACCTTTTAAATCAGCTAGGGACCATCCTATAGTTTCTCTAGGTGTCCATAAAACTTTCAATAAACCAGATTGCATGATTTTCCTAGCAGGTTTAGTGCCACTAAAATGCCCACCACAAGAATATTCATGATAGAATGCCAAAATACTTTGTTGTTCTTGTTCTGGAATACATCTTCTAATTATAGAGTCTAAACATATTTTGAATAAATAAGGTTCTTCCCAAAAATAATATTTAGCATCAGTTAAAAATTTCTTTCTTTGATAAAAATCAAAATTAGGATTAATAATATCTGCTACATGGTAATTAACAAAATCGGCATACCAAGGTTCAAAAATTTTTACTGCTAACAATTATTCATCAAGGAAATATTCATTCATAGGAATTCTATTATCAAGAAGTTGACGTTCAAGTAAAGGTAAAAATTACAACCTAGACAAGTGGTCGGCTACAACGTTTTCTGTTTTTTTAATCTTTAATAGTAATGTCAAATTCTTGTAATAATAACATCCATCTAATGAGTCTAGGCTTGGTCTCTTTCTTACTCAATAAGTATTTTAGGGCTGCATGGTCTGAGAATATAATTACTTTGGAACCAAGTAAGTAGGATCAAAATTTTTCTAATACGAACACAACTGCTAATTTTTTTTTTTTCAGTGGTTGTATAATTAAGTTGTGCATCATTCAATGTTCTACTCGCATAATGAATCACATGAGGCTTCTTGTCTATCATTTGTCCTAACACGGCTCCAACTGCAAAATCTGAAGCATCACACATGATCTCGAAAGGAGAGACCAATCAGGACTGGTTAAAATAGGAGTTGTTGTTAGTTGTTATTTTAACAAATTAAATGTGTTTAAGCATTCTTGGTCAAACACTACTAGAAAATCGATAATCAGTGACGGAAATTTCTGTCACTAAAAATGGATTTCCGTCACTAATTTCACTTCAACGACGGAACACGTCCAACGCCCGCTCACTAAACGGTTGTCGGCGATTACGACAGTCAATTCTCGGTGACGGAGATTCCGTCACTTTATTCCGTCAGTAAATGTCGTCCGTCACTAATTTGCGACGAAAGTTCCGTCGCGAAAAGAATTTAAAATATATATGGAATATTATATAGAGACGAAACATCCGTCATTGATAAAAGTCCCTCCGTCACTAATTAGAGACGGAATGTTCGTCGCTGATATATGTCCCTCCATCACTAATTAACGACGGAATCTCCATCGCTGAATGAATTTAAAATATTTATAGAATATTGTGTAGAGACGGAATATCCGTCACTGATAAATGTCCCTCCGTCACTGATTAGAGACGAAACTTCCGTCTCTGATAAGTGTTCCTCTGTCACTAATTCGCGACGGAGTCTCCGTCACAGAATTTTTTTAAATATACCCAAACAATTATGTAGCGACAAGGACTCCATCTCTGAATTCCGTCACTAAATTTAAAAATAAAAATAAAAATTTAAATAGAGGTGAAAACCTCATTTTCAAGGATCAGTAATCATTTGATAGAATTCATTTGATTGAGAACCTAGTGAGTACTAGAGAGAAACTCTCGGCATCGACTTTTGCCCTCTTTCTCTTTGTTTGATCGGTCTTGGCTTCCACCCCGATCCTACACTCTTTGAGGTTCTTTGATAGCAACGTGTCACGCCTAACTCTTTACCCCAGCACACATCACACCCTCCGGGACACTCACATTCTACATTTGGCGACTCTGCTGGGGAGGTATTCACGTTGAGTTATGCCTCCGAAGAGAACCAACAGGACGGCGAGTCAGACTGGAAACAATGACAATGTTGACGAAGTTAGTTCTCGGGATGAGGCGATGCCACCGCTTCTTGAGGCTATGGTGGCGGGGCAAAATGAGGCTCCGCCGAAGGACCCAGTAATCATCTCTCAGACGTACCTCACTCAGCTTCTTCAGAATTACTCAGCCATGGTATCTCAGCTCGCGGCTGGGCCGGTAGCTCCTGGAGCCTCAGGTTCGGGAACCATGACCAATAACAATATTCCGCCTGTGGCACCTAACCCTACCACCACTCCTATCCCTCCGCCAACTACCGCCGCCAACCACATATTACCTCGGCACCGCTAGTGTAGTTGAGCCAACTAATGGGCATGTAGGCGGTCTTTGCACCATCTCGCTACCCTCCCTACTCTTCGTTCGAGGCCCAGCAACCCCAGAGCAACCCAAGCTCGGTAGCACCTCCTCTTGGGGCGGGGGCCGTAACCTTGGATCAAGTTAAACAATTCTTTGGAATCTCGGGTGGCTCGGCTCGGCCGGCCACCCAGTGAGGAGGATTACGGACCTCCATATCCCTTAGTCATTTGTCAAGCACCTTATCCGGAGAATTATGTCTCTCCTACTTTTCGCCAGTATGGGGGTCGTGATGGAAACCCACGGGAGCATGTAGCTTGAGCCATACACTATGCTTGATAGCTTGTGTTTGAGGGAGTTTCCCAAGTCCCTAAGCGATCAGGCTTATAGTTGGTATTACCGCCTTGACAAGAGTAACATCTACGAATGGGAGGCGATGTCCAAGCCGTTCTTGTCCAAGTTTTTCCACACTGATGAGAAGATTACTATCTTCCAATTGACAAGAGAAGGACAGCGTGCAAATGAGACACCACTAGACTATGTGAAGCGTTTCAAGAACAAATCATTGGCATTACATGATCCTCCTAAGGAGCATGTTCTGGTGAAGTATTGTTTGGAGAAAATGGCTTACGAATATAGGCGCTTGCTTATTAATCTGGATATCCCCACTTTTCAAAGGTTGGGAGAGGCGGCCGGCAATTTGATCTTGCCGGGAGAAACACATAACAGTCTTATAGAATGGAAGCCGAGTCCGGGTCCTCAACATGTTACTCGAGGCTATAAGGATAACCGAGGCAACATGTATAATCAAAGGGGACCAGCCGCTAATGTTGCTCAGCCAAGGAATGATAGGCGAGATTCTAAGCATGATGGGGGTAGGAATGTTCGATCGAAGTATGATAATTCGACGAAGTACGTGGCGCCAGACTACCCTTGCGGGATAACTGAGGTTATGGATACTCGAATAAGCTGGATCCAACATGGGGATATTATCTTACGCTGCGGCGTGAACCAACTTCGGGAGGATATGGATCACCCGAGGTATTGTCACTATCATCGGCGGGTGGGTCATCCAACCAAAAATTGTTTTAATCAAAAATATATTTCGAGAGGAGATTGAGGAGGGTCGGTTAGGAAGTCCGACCGAGGAATGTTCATGACAATCCCTTGCCGGATCACCTGCTTGAGGATAAAGGGAAGCGAGGTTAATATGGCGGCTTATGAAGAAGACTTCGATGATGATGAGTGTTGGCGCCATAAGAGGCGGGGAGGTAGAGCCTCGGTTTACATGGTTGGAGGGGTATCCGACCTGGATGAGTACTTGCCTTCTCACTCTGAGGAGGCTTTCACAGCAACCCTCCCTCCTACTCTGGATTTTATGGCAGAAAAACTTAAGGATTCCCCTAAGTTCAAGTGGTTGTATGATCAGTTAGAGTTTACGACGAGAGGCTAGGCATCCGCTTCTTCACAAAAGCCCTTATTGAAGTGGCTCGAAGTATAATCAACCTTGCATGAAGGATAAGGGCACGGTTAGGAAGGCGGTTCGGGACCTCACAAACATCAACTTTCTCGGATGCGAGATAAGAGAGTTCCTTATCCCCACAATAGGCCTCTTTATGTAACGACTTATGTTAATGGGGTCGAGTTCAAGCGGACTCTTTTAGACAATGGCTCTCTTGTTAATATCATGCCACTTTCTACCTTCAGTAAGACGGCCTTGGGGATGTACACTTGCAGAAGCAGTCTATTAGCATTACTGGCTTTGGGGCAGATTCAAGGAGAACCCTGGGTTCTGTTCTAGTGGCATTGGATATAGGGGGCGTGCGGAGTAGGCGACGTTTCATGTAATGAGGCCAACCCTTCATATCATCTTTTGATAGGGGCGGGCTTGGATGCACCCTAATGGGATCGTGTCGCCCACTCTCCATCAATGTGCCAAGGGTGTTCCTAATGGCAAATTGGTGATTATTGAGCCTTCTCGGCACCATTTGCCGTAAAGCGAAGCTCATTATATTGGCAGCGACTTACTACACCAACCTCGGTGATGCTCCATTCCAACCTAGCCAATTGGACTACCACCCTATTCCATTGCCTGGTCCGCCACCCACTTTACCTAGCAAGCCATGCAAAAGGCTGCCAATAATCGTGGAGGTGGCGGATTCTTCACCAGGGCAGTGTCCTTGACACCATACCCGGCCAAGAGAAAGTTCGAGCAACCTTCTGCCACTTTCGGTAAGAGTACACGAATTGTTCTTCCTAATGGCCAAGTTAAGTACCGTTGTGGTGGCACCAGCTTATGACGGGGTGCAGGGGCATCATTCTATCCCGAGGATGATAACCCCGGTCCAGAATGTTGTATTGTTGACAAGTCTGGGGAAGTGGAATACGTTGAGGAACCAGAGCCCAAGCCCAAGGAATTACTGAATCAACCTAAGCCCCAGGTTCAAGAATTGGAGGAAGTTGACATGGCTCCATCTGGGTTCGAGCCTAAGCCTATTTTTATATCTAAGGACCTTGCTCTGGGTGAAAGAGAGAAGTTATTGAGTTTGATTAGACAATACATTGATGTCTTTGCTTGGTCTTATGAGCAAATGTCGGGCCTGGATTCAACTCTTGTTACGCACAAGCTGCATGTTCAGCGAGTCAAGCATGTTCGTCGGGATGAGGTTCTTCAAGCGAGAATTGGAGCTCAAAATCAAAGAGGAAGTAGAGAAACTGCTTAAGGTGGGTTTCATTGAGCCAATTCAGCATCTCGTATGGCTTTCCAATATTGTGGTTGTAGGGAAGAAGCAGGCAGACCAAATCCGAGTTTGTGTGGACTTTCGGGATCTTAACAAAGCATGCCCCAAGGATGAGTTCCCTTTGCCAAGTATCGATGCTTTGATTGATGGCACAGCGGGTTGTGAAATGTACAGTATGATGGATGGATACAGGGTATAACTGGTCATACGATGGACCCGACCGATGCTTTGCCAAGACCGCTTCCGGACCCTACGGGAACTTTTATTATAAGGTCATGCCTTTTGGCCTTAAGAACAGCGGTGCCACTTATCAACGAGCCATGATGGCTATTTTCCATGATTTATTCCATCGCATCATGGAATTTTATGTAGATGATTTGATAGTGAAATCTCGAGATAAGGGTGATCACCTCCGAGACTTAGAAAGGGTACTGGCAAGGTGCCTGGGAAGTACAACCTTCGGATGAATCCGCATAAGTGTGTTTTGGGGTTACTAGAGGCAAGTTCTGGGGCATGTCGTTGATCGTTCGGGGATTGGATGGATGGTGACAAGCAAAGGCAATTACGAGCATGCCTTCGCCGGCATCCTTGAAGCGGCTCAAGAGCTTTTTGGGAAAGGTAAATTATCTCCAGATTTATCCCGGCACTAGGCGAGGTAATTCATCCGATCACTCGATTCTTTGAAGTCAAGCGTGAAGTATGAATGGAAGGAGGAACACCAAAGGGCTTTTGAAAATATTAAAAAAGTGTTAAGTTCTCCGACAATCATGGCTGTGCCCCAGTCAGGGAAATCTCTCCTTTTATACTTGACTTCTACACCTCGCTCTATAGGGGCATTGTTGGCTCAGGAACAAGATAAGGTGGAGAAGTCGGTTTACTACTTGAGCAGAATTGTGCACGGTCCGGAAGCTCGGTATACCTCGGTCGAGAGGCATTGTTTAGCATTGGTGTTTGTGGTGCAAAAACTTCGTCACTACTTCATGGCTTTTACTGTGGAAATAGTAACCAAGTGTGACCCAATCAAATACTTACTTACCCGAGCCAATCTTGTGGGGAAGGCAGCTAAGTGGTTCTTAATTTTGTCAAAGTATGATATGAAGTGTGTCAACTCTAAGGGAATCAAGAGTCAAGCTCTATCTGACTTACTCGCCCGTTTTCCTAGTGGAGAGTATGAACCACCCCTTGAGGATCTCCCTGGGGAAGAACTTTGTGCCATGACTGAGCTTACGAAAGGCAAAGAGCCTACACAAGCCAACGAGTGGTTCTTGGATTTTGACGGATCGTCTACAGAAAGGGGAGGTGCTGGGAGTAGTTTTAACATCTCCGAAAGGAGTCGAAACAGCTCGGTCATATAAGTTGAGTTTTACATGTTCCAATAATGAAGCTGAATATGAAGCCTTGGTGCTAGGATTGATGGAGGCACGGGCACGAGGCATACAAGATTTATGCATTCGGGGTGACTCTAATTTGGTGATCAAGCAAACTGAAGGGGAATACTCTCTCAAGCATATTCACTTAGCACCTTACAGAACCTTGGTTCAAAAATTGTTGGGGTTATTCAGCTCTATCCGAATTCAAAAGCATCCAAGGGTGGCCAATCGACATCCGGATGCTCTAGCTACTCTTGCCTCCAAGATTATGATGGAAGGGAATGAAGCTCAAATCATTGTGGTGAACCAGACGACTCCAGTTACTTTGCAATCTTACTTTGAGCCTCGCCTAGCCACCGATCGATTGGCACCTATTATTAAGCAAATTGGAAACTAAGGAAGGGAGTTTGGGTTTATCAGAGCTTAGCAAGTTTTTTTTGTTGCAAGGAGAATTGTACAAGAAGATTCCGAGTGGTCATCTCTGTAGAGGTATCGGTTTGGCCGAGGCCAAGGAGCGGATGGAGGCTATGCATGAAAAAGCTTGTGGAGCAAGTGATATCCCTCTTTATCGTCGAGTTCAGCGTGAAGGGTACTTTTGGCCAGATATGGCACGGGACGCGAGCCAAGTCCAGAGCATGCTCTCACTGTAAGAGTTTCCCAACCTTTAAAGAGGATTTGTTTGGTGGAGGTGAATGAGGATTGGCGTGTTCCCTACATTGACTATTTGGTGAAAGGAAAGCTGCCCGAGGACAAAAATGATGCCTTAGCTATCGGAAAGCGGGATTCAGGTACTTCATGTTGGAGGAGCAGCTCTTCAAGAAAGGTTATCATGGTCATCCTCTTCGTTGCATACAGGGGGAAGAAGTCTCGATTGTGTTGAAACAGACTCATGAGCTAGGCCATATTGGGGGAGCTAAATTGTATGATCAGCTTATGACTCTAGGGTATTATTGGCCGACTATGGAAAGTGACTCTGCTCAGTTTGTTAGGCAATGTGATCCATGCCAGAAGCACGGGAATTTGATTCATGCCCGTCTGTGCCTCTACACTCTCTATCAACTCCATACCCATTTCATACATGGAACTTAGATTTGATTGGAAAGGTAACTCCCGCTTCTAGAGGAAAAATATGGATCTTGGTAGCGACGTAATCCTACACCAAATGGGTCAAGCCATACCACTCAGGAAAGCCACGGGTTCGCTTATTGCCAATTTTATTCGGGACATTGTTTGTCGCTTTTGGCATTCCAAGTGTCGTCATCACAGACAATGGAAAGCAGTTTATACATGGGGAAGTTAAGGCATTGATGGCTCGTTACAACATCTCACACAAGTTTTCCACTATAGCTTATCCGAAGGGTAACGGGCAGGCTGAGGCAACCAATAAGACACTTCTTCAGATTTTGGCCAAATTACGAGATGATTATCCTGGGGCATGGGATGACAAAATCCCTTTGGCATTATGGGCATACAGAACTTCCAAGCGCCGACCTACACAATTTACTCCTTTTTCCTTGGTATATGGAGCGAGGTGGCTACCAAGCTAGCGGTCCCTTCAGCCCGAATGGCATTGCAACACCACCTTATTCCGCATGCGCCCGTGCAGCCTAGAGGCTTTGGATGAACACGGGAGACAGAGAAGCACTTCAATGTGTATACTAGGCAAATTGCTCGCGCTTATGATACAATGGTTAAGCCAAGACAATTCCGAGAAGCGGGACTTGGTCCTAAAGACCGCTACTCATGTCATTCGAAATATGTCGGCTCCAAAATTCACTCCTAATCGGAAGGCCCTTTATTGTTAAAGAAGCTCATGGTTCGGGGTACTACAAAATATGTAAGCCAGGGGAGGAAGATAAGTGGTTCCCGATCAATGCCAAGTGGTTGAAGCTTTACTATCCTTGAGTCAATGTTGTCTTGGATGCATTCTATACGTTGAAATCGGGTAGTGATCTTAAGTTTTCTTTTTGAATAAAGATGAGTGGCTCGAGTCTTTAGCTCGTCACTCTTAGTATTAGTCAATGCTTTGTGTATCTTGCAAAGGTATTGAACATTAATAAAATGCACGGGATAGCTCAAGTCATTTACTGGCTCCCACGCTTATATATATATATATATATATTTTATGATTCTTGAAATTAAATATCGGATCAGACTGCATTATCCTTTTGTACAATAATTCTTTATAGAGAATTTCATGGGTTAAATTCTCTAAGTTCAGTTGAGGGAAGGTTCTCCGGATCACCTCTTCAGGATCAACAGCCTACTAAAGAAATTTTCCGAAAGAAAAAAAAAGCCAAAGGCTTGCCTTAAATGCATTCTATAGACAAAGTCACCGGCTTGTCTTCAGCAAATTTTGTTTTCCAGACTAAGTATACTGAAGAACGAATTGTAAGTATTTCAAAGGCACGATTTAACATTGCGCACCAATAATTGAATAGCCTTTGGCTGAATAAAAAGTGCAAGTGCCGGAAAGAATATTGAAAATGCAAAATAATCAACCCAGAGAGAATTGTAGTCTACAGTTCCTACTCTATTTTTTAACATAAGTAGTAACTATGGGTAAAAAAAAAATTAACTATGCAACTACTCTGGTGTATAGCGAGGAATCAAGCTTAAACTGATCGAGCAGTTCACAAGTGTCATAGCATCACGACCAATCTGATCCTCCACTTCCTTTACTTTAGTTTCTCGAATGGTACGCAGGTCACTTCTCATCTGCCTTGCTTCCTTTAGCTGATGCTCCAATTCTGCTTCCTTAGCTGAAATAGCTTCAACTTTGGCATCAATATCAACCAATTCTTGTAAAGCTGGATTCTTCGATTTCAATTCAACAACATTTGCTAAATGCTTGAGAGCCCAAGACAAGTTACACTTTAGCATGGACTGCGCGTCTTGCAATGAGCCTCTTAGGCTCACTATCTCATCTTCACCCAATTGTCCAATAATAGTGGAGAGAAATTGTCTCATCCATCGACAAAATACAGACAAACCAGTTTCCCAACCTAAAGCACTATGAAATCCCATTTCAGTAAAGGTGTCCGGAAATTTTGCATCTATAGCAACGAGGAGCTTCCAATCGATTCACTCACCTTATGCCATTTCCAACTAACCAAAGCGTAAGACCCCTTACCAACCGAACGTGGGTTGATAAGTATTGAGGCTCTATGTTGTTAGGTTCTTCATCGCATTAATGAGTACCAACATTAATTTTAGGTGTTGATGTCATTTGCTTTATTGAACATCGATACCATCGTCACCTTGCATTCTTCTTCCACAACCCTTTCACCATCTAGTTCCTAGCTTGTTCGATTTGTCTCAGATTCCATGCCATGCCAATCATCAATGGGTTCTCGAAATTCCTACCCCATGCCTCCTCCTCCCTTGCTTCAACTATGGCTATCATTATTTGAGGACTCATCTTCTACTTCGTGCATCTCGACGAGCTAGCAAGGCATCATTACCATCTATGTCTACAATTTCGAGAAAATTAAGCAACACTATCCGCATGTCAGCGTATTCTCTTCACATGTGCAAAGTCCTTGCCTCTACCATGCTTGGATGACGCCATAATTTAAATTGACGGGTCAAAGTGG
>JABEVN020002119.1:0-22482 GCA_013146195.2 Codonopsis lanceolata
AGATGGGTAAGTTGACCATCGCCCGGCATGCATGAGAAAATGCAGAATTCCTTGGTTGGAAAAAGAAGATCGATGTGCACGCTTTACTATCTTTGAGTAGCATGCATAATGATCGATTGGTGAGTTTGAGGATTGCAGCGACTCTAAACAAATGTGGGACCAAATTAAGCGCACTTATGGGAATACTTACGCTACAAAGTTACGGACTTTGACTTACAAGTTTGAAAGCTATAAGATTGATCGAGAAGCAAACATTCTTGAACAACTACATGAGATGTACGAAATGATTAGAGATCTTAAAGTGCTGGTTCTATTTTATCGATGAGCAGCAAGTTCAAGCGGTGATTAGTTCAGCGCGACTCTTGAGAATGGTTTGAGGCGTATCTTGACTCATAGGACTCCATTCGGACTTTGTATGTCGCCATGTTGAGCTTGAGGCTGAGAGTGTCATGAATAAATCGAGCGATAAGTCTTGCGACTCGTGATCTTGCTCTTGTTTCCCTTGAGGGTCAGCGCAAACCACAGACAGCATGAGAAACAAGCTAAAGGCAAGAGGACTTCAATTTGGCCCCAAAAGTGACAAGATTGCTAAGCCGTAGAGGCAAAAGAATATTGCTAAGCGAAGTGCTACAACTGTGGTGCCTTGGGTCATTTGCTCGGACTTGTCACGAGCCCAGAGGTATCACTTAATCCTATCTCCATGCAAAGTTGTGTTTGCTCTCATGTTTTATTAGTGACTCTCTCACTGTGTGGATTGTAGACTCGGGCTCAACCAAACATGTGACGAGGATCGAGAAGGATTTGTAGATTATCGAAAAGTTCTCTTGGTACAAGAAGAATTTTCATGGGAAGCAGGTTAGATGCAGTGATGAAGTCAAGGAGTTGGCTCATACCAACTTCAATTGCGAGAGTGGGCGCACATTGACTCTTCATGAAGTTCTTTATGCACACAGGTCGACATAATCTATTATCGATGAGTACAATTGCTAGGACATGGATATTCTTTTAATTTTAGTAATGATCACTTGGATATTTGTTTTGGTGATGAGACTTTTGGGACATGGTTCTTTGTCGGATAATTTCTTTAAATTAGATTTGTTGGATTCCCATAATTCTTACATTAATCTTCTTCTTGCATGGTTTATGATGATTCTAATTGAGTTATGACATGCTAGACTTGGACATATAGGAAAAGATAGGATGACTAGATTGGCTAGAGGCCTATTGGGGTCTCTGGCAAGTCAACCTACCCTTGTGTGAATCTTGTTTGGCGGAAAAGCTTGCAGAAAGCCTTTTGGTAAGGCAAAAGACCACACATCCATTAGAGTTAGTCCATTCGGACATTTGCGGACCAATGAATGTTAAGGCACGTCATGGAGCTTCCTATTTTCTCACTTTTATCGATGACTACACACGCTATGGTTATGTTTACCTTATTTCTCACAGCGATGAAGCTCTCAAGTGTTTTGAGCGCTTTCTCGCAGAGGTTGAAATCAAAAGGATAAAAAGCTTAAAAACTTTTAGGCGGCCGGGGCCGTGAGTATTTATCGATCAATTTAAAGAATTGTGTGAGAAAAAGGGAATACGTAGACAGTTGACAATTCCTAGAACTCCAACAAAATGCGGTTTGAGCGAAGGAATCGAACATTGTTGGAAATGGTTAGGTCGATGATGGCACGGGCCAACCTCCCAATTTCGTTTTGGGGGATGCGCTAATGTGCGCCTACATATAGCGAGTGCCTTCTAAGTCGGTTCCCACAACCCCTTATGAACTTTGGAAGGTGAGAAGCCTAAATTGGGGCATCTTCATCCTTGGGGTTGTGCGGAGTTATGTCCATAGTACTTCCAATAAGTTTGGAAAACTAGGCACTAGAGGAAACAAGTGTGTTTTCATAAGGTATTCGAGACCTCAAAGGGTTTGTTATGTCGGTGGAAAACGGCGAGGAATGGTGAATGATCGGCGCAATGTTGATTTCATTGAGAATGATTTCCCACGAGATAGGTGAAGTTAGGAAAGACTTTGAACTTTTTGAGATGGAAGAAGAACATATGACATCTTTTTGGCGAAGGTGGGGAATTGCCTCAACCTAATCCTACGGTACAACATGAGGTTGAACCTATGGAAGTCGCCAATAAGAGTCAAAGTGATCTTCATCCGAGTGGAGATGCAGTTCTGAGTGAGTCGATCCTAGAGCGAAGAAATAGCGTGGAAATATACCTCGTCGTCGATTCGCGATCGAAGAGGAATCTTTCTAACTACTTCTTTCAATTCTAGTGAGCCTACATCGTTCAAAGAATCCCTTTCTTTACCTACAAACAGTGAATGGATAGTAGTGCAATAGAAGATGAAATTTCATCTATGAAAAAGAATCGTTTGGGAGTTAGTTGATCTTCATAAAGGTCGCAAGACTATTGGAAACAAATGGGTGTTCAAAGTCAAGCGAAGAAGCGATGGATCAATTGACAAATATAAGGCACATTCATGTGGCGAAAATGGCTTTACCCAAAGAGAGGGTTTAGACTATGAGGAGACATTCTCCCTGTGGTGAGATTTTCCTCTCTTCGCCTAATCCTAGCAATAGTAGCACACATGGATCTAGAACTTTATCAGATGGATGTTAAAATTGCATTTCTCAATGGAGAACTAGATGAAGAGATCTATATGACTCAACCGAGGGTTTTGAAGTCAAGGGACAAGAGCGCAAAGTGTCTGACTCAAACGTTCCATCTATGGTCTCAAACAATCATCTAGGCAGGTGGTACATTCGCTTTCACCAGCGATAACCTCAATTGGCTTTGTGATGATTGAGGAAGATCACTGTATGTTAAACGATCCAAGAAAAAGATCTTGATTACGTCATTATATGTTGATGACATCCTACTAGTAGGAATGATATGGAGATGATAAATGCCACTAAAGAGTGGTTGTCTGCATGCTTTTCGATATGAGACTTGGGTGAAGCAAGCTATGTGCTTGGAGTAAAAGTCATTAGAGATCGTTCAAAAGATTTCGGTTGTCTCAAGAGACTTACATTAAGAAAGTTATCGAATGATTTGGCATGACTAATGCAAAACCCGTTGTCACTCCAATGGAAAAGAGATGTGTCCTTAGTACAAATCAATGCCCTAAGAATGAAGAAGAGAAGAAGAGAATGTCTACGACTCCATATGCAAATGCGGTAGGAAGCTTGATGTATGCTATTGTGTGTACTCGGCCTGATCTATGCTTTGCAGTAGGGATGTTGAGTCGATTCCAAAGTAATTCTGGACCTCAACACTGGATGACAGTGAAGAGGGTTCTGCGTTACTTGGTGGGAACCACAAATTTAACCCTTTGTTATCAAGGTGGGGATTTGAGCTTGAAAGGTTTCACGACACAGTTGGAGATGTAGATGGTTATAAATCTACTTCGGGCTACGCTTTCCTCCTTGGTGGTGGAGCTATCTCTTGGAGTAGTAGCGGCAGACTAGCATATCTACGATGGAGTCGAGTACATGGCTTGCTTTCATTGCGGTTCAAGAAGCGTGTGGTTGAGGAGTTTTCTTCAACATCTTGATGTTCTGACATGTGGATCGTCATGTAGTCATTGCTTGTGATAGCATGGCTGCTTTAGGTTACACTAAAGATCCCAAGTACCATGGGAAGACGAAACACATTAACATCAAATATCATTCCACTAGAGACATGGTTGCAGAAAAGAAAGTTGTTCTAGAATACATTCCTACTAGAAGCATGTTAGCTGACCATATGACTAAGCCTCTAGCTAGAGAGATCTTTCATGATCACATGTTGGGTCTAGGGCTTCGTAGGATTTGACTTTTATTCTGAGAACACTTATGATGACATTTGATTATTATTTCATTATCGTTTGAATAAATTGCAGTTTCATTTTGTTCCTTTTATATGTTAATTGGATGTTTCAATATGAAATTGCGTAGCATATATATTTTGATTAAAAAGATGTCGTGGATATTGAATTGGCCCTCTCACACGGGTAATTCACCTTGTCGCTAGGTGGGCGAGCAAGTTGAGATAGTAAAAGTCTTTGGTACCTACAAAGGAATGCGCAAATGACATTACATTTATCGCCTTGGCATACGGCCAAGATGAGACCTTTTATAAGGTCGACTTTATATCCCAAGGAAAAGTCAGAATGTGAGATCTTAAAAGAGAGTCACTAGAAGAACGACAGTCCTACGGAGCATTGCTGGGAAAGCAGTTAACCAAGAGTGATTAATATGAGTGTCTAAGGAAGGTAGTATGATATGCATCTCTATTTTTGTGTTTCAATGTCATGGCGATCATATTGAACATACGGTTCAAAAGGTTAATCTTGATACACAAACATATTGAGTTTTAAGCACAGCTCTTGAGGGATTGAGGATGCTTAAATTGATGTATATATACGGTCTGGGGTATAGACGAGTTTTGTTTTCTAACGAGGACGTTCTATGCTGGTCAGATGGTGATTTGGTATAGCGCTCCACCCTTTATCTTTCTCGTCATGTCGTACGCTTCACTTCCAGTATGAAGAGGCAGTGTTTAACGGGTTTTGATGATACGATGTGGCTAGAGAGGTGAGTCCATGTGTACGAGTGGGAGATGTTAGTAATTGGGCTCGTGGCCCGATTATTTAGTCCGGCCCACATGGAAAATATATTTATATTATTTATTGGTTAATTAGTATCCTAATCCAAGTGGGTTTAGGATTGACTTAACCTACAAGAAATATGTTTCTTGTAATAATATAAATAGGGCAACAAAAGGGATAAAACCCTAAGACAGCAATCTTGAGGAACACGTCCTCTAAGTGCCGCCCCTCTCTCTCCCTAAATTCTATCTTACCAAAATACTCCCTCTAGCCTAACCATCAAGAGGTTTGAATTTGCGGTGTGAACCAGTATTGATATCCGTGCTCCGTGATATCAATCCGATGAGAGAGATTTGCAGGTTTGTAGATCTTGGTATACACAGATCATAGCTCAAGCGAAATTCTCCCGCTTCGCACAAAGTTCAAGTTCGCACAAGGTAATTTACGATTACTGTATTGATAACGAACTTGTATGATATATGTTTAGATATATCCTTCAGACACTTTAACTTCTCATTTGGAGAAATTAGTCTCAGTGCAAGTTCAGCAAGTCAAGGCGTGTGGAATCTGCGCAAATGTTGGTCATCAAACTAATATGTGTCCTACTTTACAAGAGGATCCGAATGAGCAGGTAATTACTGTAGGAGGGTTTCAATGGCAGCAACAAAGAAAATATGAGCCGTACTCCAACAATTATGATCTTGGATGGCGTGATCATCCAAATTTGAGTTATGGAAATAGAAATTCAAACTTTTCACAACAACAAATTCGGTCACCATTCCAACCATCTCCACCATCACAGTCCTTTACTAGTTTAGGAACTCCGCTTGAGAGTTTAATCAAAAGTTTGGCTGACATGATTCAACAAGACAGACAGGAAACCTGTAATATACCCAAATTCCTAAAATAAAATTTTGTTATTATTTAGTTAGACTTTATTTTCTAAAACATTTGGGCTTGCTTAAATACTTGGGCCTAGTGCATTTAAATTTTTGAGCTTGGTGCACATTATTTAATCTTTGAAATTTTGGATTGGCCCAACACTCTAGAATTTATCCTACTCTATTATTATTAATAAGAATAATAAGAATAATGATAGTGTTAATAATAATAAAAATAAAATATAAAAAAAAGGATAACTATTCCCGAGCTCGGTAGCCTCCAAAATGGAAGTATACAACTAACTCAGGGAGGGGAAGAGTTAAGCAAACCTTGTGCAGGTTCTTTGCAGGAGAAGATTGAACAATCCTGTAAAATGTATAAATAGGAGGCTGAATCCATTTAGTGACTTCATCAGAATTTGGAAACCGTGAGTGGGAGGAGAGATCTAAAGAGTGAGGGGAAGCACAATAGAAGAAGGAGGTCTCTGGGTGCTGTTCGAAATCGAAGACGGTGAAGGTAATTCTTTTTCAGTTCCTTATTTTAGCTATAGGTTTCCTTCTATGGAAGTGAGTAATTTTGGACTTGTGAAAAGATTTAAAAGGAATCAATATATATATATATATATATATATATTGGTAATCCAGTGTCAATACTTTGTTCTATAGAGTAAATTAGAAGAGGAAAAAACAATTTTGGAAAGAATCAGTGTTGTAAATTTTGTTGCATATGCTGCGCTATGTGTGTGTGTGCGTGTTTGGTAAGGGGTAAATGGGGGAGTAAAATGAAGCCATTGATGATGCTAGAGGTGAAGGAAGGAAAGAAGGTGAACTGACAAATTAAACTTTTTACCTCATTGTTGTTATTATTTCGAACGGTCTGCTTGGTCTGTAGTGGCTGTGGTTAGAAATTGAAACAAAGAAATTTGATGGAGGAGGAAAGAAGGAATGAATGGTTGGCTGTAGACTAACAAAGTAAGTTTTTATAATTTCGTTTAGCTTTGCCCAGGACTGTGCAGAGGACTTTGGAGAAGGAGTAAAAATGCTAGAATTACATTGATGCATATATACTATATTATAATGCCTAAAGCTAAAAAGTGATTGAATTACATTGATACATATATACTATATTATAATGCCTAAAGCTAATAAGTGGTTGTGTGTGTTTTCCGTGTGTGTTAGTATGTAATATATTAATCATATATACAATCAATGATTTTAAGTTATTTAATATACTACGAATACTAGTACCTAAATCATGTGTGTATTTCGTGTGTCCGTAAGTATATTTTATTTTGAAATGTTTAATGATTTATTTGATAGGCTACGTTAGTACAAAATCTAGGCTTAGAAATTATTATTTATTTTGAATTTAGATTCGGGCAATAGAACTTAGAGCGATTGACGCGTGGTGGATTAATTTTGCTGAACATTTGAGGTAAGAGATTATACATCTTTTAGCTATTTGAATTCTTTATTCCAAATTGATAGACTTCTGCTAAATTTTTGACATTTACCGTTCTTTGAAATATTACCAACTTTGAGTTGGAATTTGAATTTGAATTCCGTCGTACCCGTTCTTTTGTCATTCTAAATTGTAAATCTCATTACATATATCTCACTAATATTTAAATTTCATTGAGATATTTTTGTGAAACCAAGTTTTCGTTGGAATATTATCTTTGAAATCTTACTATGATCACTAAGTTGAACAACCCGGCTACTGGGGTAAAGTAGCATTTTGAATTTGATATTTGATTATGAATTTTGCCACCTGGCCCGTGGCTTGGTTATCCGGATATACCATTATGAACTGTTACTATTAGTACATTGTCAATCCTTGTTTAAAAGAGGTCTTGTGACCGCTTATGTGATCATGGTATCCGCGGGTTGGTCGTCGTCTCCAACTGGTATGAGACAGTTGGCGACAATTAGATCTCTCACAAATGTCTTTGTATCTCTATCTTTTACATCGAATTCTTTTATGACATTATGAATTGTAAAATTTATCATCTCATTGTGCTATTCCCGATTATGAACCATTTGAATATTAATCCCTTTTTGAATGCTTTATTGTTAATAAACCCTTCCCTAGATTTCGGACGGGCTGTATATGATCTTACTGGGCATTGTCCGCTCATTCCTTCCAAATCTTTTTCCTTCCAGGTTTTAAGTAAGTTGGATACCATCAAGGACGACTGGAGATTCTCTTTTCATTTCGAATTAGTTAGTTTTATATTTTTGGACAAGAATTTGGTTTAGCCGTTTTGGGACTACAAAATTGTTTAATTATACTTTCGAAATGTAATAAGTACTCTATGACTTTCTTTTATTACTAGTCCTTAAGAGATGATTTCAGAATTATTGTGATTTAATATTTGTAATAGTGACGCGCCCAAGATTTTGGGATTATAAATTGGTTAGAAATTTTGGGGCGTTACAAAACCAAAGCTAGAATAAAATCTCTTGAAAATCAAATTTCGCAGCTAGTCGTGTCCATGAGTAAGATAGAGGTAAACCAAGGAAGATTACCTTTTCAAGTTGAAAAGAATCCTCGAGAAAATGAAGAAATTGCACAGGAGAAAAATTCAATTGATAGCAACAACAATGAAGAAAGTGTGCAACAACATGATTCGTCGAAGAAAGAAGCTGGAGAATTGGGTGCACAAAATCAGAAAATTGTCATCCTTCCACCTTTTCTAGGAAGATTTGCACTACAAAAGAAGGAAAAGGATGAGAAGGTAATCTGGGATACTTTCCACAAGGTCGAAATTAACAATTCTCTCCTGGATGCAATAGAGCAAGTGCCTTGTTATGCTAAGTTTCTCAATGAACTGTGCTTAAATAAAATGAAGCTGGAATTAGTGCCCGTAAAATGTTTGACAAATAAAGATGTACCTTTCCAAGGCAGTGAGGAGGTACAAGGAAATACTATGGCATTATATTCCACACTGGAGGTAACACCCAGGTTTGATTTTGCTTCTTTTTCATTACCAATGTCAAGTGAAAAAATTCTTCCTCCATTGCCAGTTATCATTGGTAATAATTTGACCGAGTTGTAGGAAGAGTAGGCGTTGGGTCTAGCTACAGACGTTAAATAGCGGCGCTAATTGGGAGGCAACCAAAAGTTTTTTTTAATGTTTTAATTTCCTGTTATTACTAGTTTAAATTAATTTCTTTACTGTTTTTTCATTCACTTTTTAGTTTTATTAGCAGCAGCAGGTGTGTGATCTAAAAAAAATGTTTTGGATGAGTTGCTAGTGGCAGGAATTGTGGAACCTAGCCCATGTAGTATTTCAAGAAGAATTCCAAAGCGACTCGATGCTGGCCTATTTCTAGTCATTCAGTTTACAGCCACCCTTGTCACATCAACATAACAGAGAAGTTTTCTTCCCGCATCCTTTTTTGTTCTTCCATTTATTATGTGCTACATTGGGGACAATGTATCGTTTATGTGTGGGGGATGCATGGTATTTTTGTTCTGATATGATCAATGATGTTACTGGGATGTTTGTGTTTTTATGTCCATTCTCATTGTGAAACAAGAAATTTTTGATACATGATGGGCATGTTGAAATTTTTCTGCTCTAGTTTAATAACATGTTTTCAAAAAAATATTTCTTCAACTGTTATGTATGCATGTGTTGACTCTTAGCCTTTTTAAGTGAGTTTTTGGGCCAAATATGGAGCATTTCATTCACTTTGCTCTCAGTTGTTCTTTGAGTGTTTCTCACACGCGGGTGTTAATTCTAGAACTTGCATATTTGTATACATTTCGAGGTCACTTCAATGAGTTCATGCACCAATATGATTAAGGCATTTAGGAATCACCCATTTTTAGCTATCTTTTTTTCTATCCTACCCATTAATCTTACCCTTTAGTTAACCCTTTTGAGCCTTACCCATTTCTTTCCTTCAACCAAATTTTAATGAACCTTCGCCTGTTTGACTCTCTTTTTGATTAACCTAATGTCAAGAATTGTAGGAGTTTCATGTGAATCATAATCTTAATCCAGTTTGTGAGTTGGAGATTTAAATGGAGTGAATCCTGTATGGTACAAGAATAGGAGAACTTGTGTTTGGTTCTGCTTAGTAGTGCGTGTTAATAAAAGCTTCAATTCATCTAGTTGCTGTGGAAAAAAAAAAAAAAAAGAGAAAAAAAAAAGCAAAGAAAGAAAGAAAAGGAATTAAAGTTTGTAGCAGCAAACCAAAGCAGTTCAGGAAAAAGAAGCAGGACTGAAGTCAAGTTCGAATATGCATTTTCAATTGTGCAGATGTGCTATGATTAAAGGTTTATGCTTCATAAGGACATACTTCAGGGATGATTGAGCTATGAGTAATTCATGTGTTATTACTGCATTTCTTTGACATTTTTATCTCACCTTATATCTTTATATCCTACCTTTTAACCCCTAGCCCCGTTACAACCCTTAAAAGACCTTTTGATTGGTGTATTGGACTCATATTCAGTTATGGATATTTGATCTATTTGCAAGCTTATGGTAATTTCATCCCGTCGTGTTGAGTTGAGTGCTTAATTATACACATCCCTGTTTAAACACTGGAGTGAATGAGTGCTACCGTGAGAATGGTTGAGGCATACATATGTAGAGGTTGAAGGATACTTTTGGAGGTATGTGGGTTAATATAGATGAAACATTTTAAGATGCCCATCACTTTGATTGAATTTCGAGTTTCCATATGATAATGCACATTGAAATACATGCATTGGAGTAATGTCATATTTTCATAAGTTGTCTAGATTAGAGACATTCATATCTGTATTGATTCAAGATGCTTGAGGACAAGCATTGTTTAGGTGTGGGGGAATTTTGATAGGAGCACAATTGTGTGATATTATTAGTCGATTTTATGATTGATTATAGAGTAAATATTACACTTTTGGTTGTTTTGTGTTTGTTAATGATTGTAGGTGTGAAGGGAGCTGACAAAAGACGGAAGCTAAGCAAAAATTGCTGGATTGCAAGAAAATGAAATTATGTGGTGTCACGTGGGCATGTGCTGTTTACATTCCGGAATTGAAGCTGATGTCAACTTGCTGAAGAACTGTCAAGCAGATTTTCTGGGCAGTTAGAGATTTGTTTCCTCTACCTAACTTATTTCTTTGTTAAAGTCACTTCCAGGAGGAAAAGTCACACATATTTTTGGGGAGAAAAGGGTTGTACTCTTTCTTTAGTTCATCAACACTTGCTGAAATTAATTTATTCTTGGTATTTGTAAGTTATTTTAATTATGTTTAGTAGCTAAATACTATATTCAGTCAATGAACAATTTAATCTCCAACATTTTACTTTTGTGAGGTCTAATAGAATTCATTCTTGTTTCGTTACAAATATTTATTCGTTCTCCATTTAGCACATTGTAAGATTATTGTGTTTAATTGATGTTTGTGGCCAGAATATTAATTAACATAATAGTCTATGGCTAGTTAACACTGTTGATCCGTAATTGTCCTCAGTTTTAACAAAGTGGCGAGTAATACACCTTTTAGGTATCACAAGCATAATCGGACCGTATTACGGGAACAAATAATCTTAGTTACATGTTATTGCTTCAATATGCATGACTTTGAATCGGGTCTCTCTCTTCTTAATGCAACCGGGATTATTCAATCTTACGAGTGTCTCGGAGGTTGTAATTCGGTTAGACGATAATTAACGAGCTTCTCTTGATTATCAACACGATAAGGAGAAATTGAGTGTTAGGCGTTTGTCGATACTTATAACCGATTTATTTGTGATTTAACAAGACATTTTTGCATCTATGATCAGAAGTAAAATGCAAGATGAAAATTAGTTCATTGGCTGGACTTTACTTAATTGAATTTAGTCAAGTTTTTAACATGTTAGCTTAATAAAAATCTTTAATTTTCAGTTAATTAGTTGTGAGTCTATTCTTAGTTAATTAAAAATATAAATTCGTATGCATTATTTACTTAGTAAAATTTTATAAAGGAATAAGTACAACGTTCCCTGTGGATACGATCCCGACTTACCTTATACTCGTTATTAGGGAAGTATGTGAATTAATTTTGACGATTTGACACACGTCAGTTTACTTGTTTCCCTCCTATTTGGGCGGTCCGACCCACAGTTCCACCTCGGGCCCGGGTCGGGTCGCCACAGTGCCATTGTTCGTAGTCTTAGTATTTATATTCAGTTGTGTCCCAGGCACACAGTAGCTTTGAGGATTTTCTTTATTCTAGTTGTTATCATTGTTGGTTAACCCCGGTATGCTTTAGCCGTGGGTAATTATTATATCAGGTTGGTTCCTTGTTTAAAACGCCGGCCTAGAGTGTCGATGGGTTGTTCAGCGTCTGTAATGTTGCGGCTCACGGGTTTTGTTTTTCACCTTCGTGAGATTTATCTCTCTCTTGGTCTCTTTGGCGATGGTTTCGAGCTTCACAGCTTGGGACTTCTTTTCCTTATCACTTCCGCATATCCGATTTTTGTAAACCCGTATTGTAGTACGAGTTTATATTTGTGTTTCAAGCTTGTTAGTTCAACTGTCCGACTCGCACTACTGATTTACAAGTGCTTGTCCTATTTTTGCCTTGTCCTTGCGTCTTGACATTGGGATTCCATTCCGGAATCCGGGTCAGGTCGCTACATTTCGCATCTCTTCATATTTGTGGGTTTCATAAGGAAAGAGTGCTAAATGAAAATCCAATATCAAATTTTATTTTTGGCATTAAAAAAATGTGACGACCCGACCCGGATCTCAATGCGAAATGCCTTATGGATTCAATCATGTTAGGATTCTGTAACCAAAGGACCTATTAAAGAGATAACCTTATTTATTCATACATATTAGGAATTAAAAATCTAATAATCACTTCATCAAAAAATTCATCCATATAAACGACTCCGAAATATGTTACTTACCTATGAACTGTTGAGGGCCCATGTTCAAATGAAAAAAATGGAGCCCTAACAGAACGAGAAATTTTGAAACCCCCAAATCTAATTGTAATGTTTGCTTCAATTTTGTGCTGTCGAATCAAAGTGTCACACCACCACTAATTGACTCAACAAAGGGTTTATCAAGGATGAAGTAGACATAAATCAATTGAGAATCAAAGCAGCAAATAAGTGATTGTTAAATACAAAAATTTAAAAACCTACCTAACATAATAGGAGATAATCGTACCAGTGAAGAGGTTGGATGAAGCTTCAAGACGGCAGATGAATTTCTCTTCTTTAGAAAGCAATGGATGAGAGAAGTTTGGGGGAGAAGGCAAGAGGGTGATTCCTATCCCATGTGCCAGTAGAAATTCGCTGAAAGAGAAAAACCCGCGAAGTTACGGCTTGGTGAAATACTAGGCGGGAACAATGAAAAATGCCGACCTATTTTTCTAATGAGGCAATTGTCAAGTGCCGTAATATTGTATATATTAAAATAGCATTTACAAAATCCCTATGAGATGACTTTATGAGGCCTTTTAAAAATATTATGTTATTTTGTAATATGACATTTCTAAAAGCCTTAGTAGATGATTTTATAGGGCATTTTTAAAAAAGCCCTTAACAAAGTGTCACGATATATCTTTTTTTCTTGTAAGTGTTAGAGTCTTAAGTATTATAATAATCTAACATGGATGTTCGGTTTGATATGAACATCTTGTTTTTGTAAAGCATGAATGTTCGTTTCTGTCTTTGTTGGTTCTGTTTGATTTCGTAATCTGCATGTTGCGTTCTGTCTTGCTTGCATCTCGATGTTAATTTCATGGTACCTGTTTAACCAAGGTCATCATCCATGTTCAAGGCATGACCACTTTAATTTGTTGGGCATTTTTAGGAGTAAAAGAGGTGTGCCTTTTTAGGAGTAATATTTTTTGTGAGTTTTGTTATAGTTACCCCTAAGGGGGTGGCCCAGTGGTAGACATGGTGCTTCACAATGTGTGAGGTCTCAGGTTCGATCCCTTCACATGCCCCCCTTAGGAGTAAAAAAAAAAAGTAATAAAATAACAAAAAAAGAGTTTTGTTATAGTTTTAGCTAGCTAGATTATATATAAATTATATGAATTTCAACATAAACAATCACATTATTTCAGGCTCTCTCACAAGCAAGTCACAAAAGCTTGATGGAAAATCTTGAAAGTGAGTCAATTCGCGTGGCTCACCAAGCTTGAAAATGCAAGATGGTTCCTTTTGTCATTCTGATTCCATAAACAAGGTATGTTTTTGGTTTTATTTATTTATGGCTAAACATGCTTGCTTAGGTTGTAGTTTACTGCTAAATTCAACTTAGTTTCCTTATAATTTGATTTGATTATCTTTTGTTTGGCTATAATCTCAAGTCATTGGAAAACATTCCTCTCCTTTTCAACTAGAGAATGGGGGAAAAGGTAGGGATGTACAGGTCATGATCTAGAGGTACAAGGAATTGAGCAAGTTGTTAACGTGGGTGAGCAAGAGTTCCCATCACCTCCCCTCTCCCTCGCTCCCTCTCACCATTCTGAGCCTTCGACCTTCCTCTTATCCATTCAAAATGGAGCTCTAATCCCTCCGCAGACGCTACAACTCTCCGTTGTCATTAAAGCCAATTGACGACCTGTAAGCTTTCTCTCTTCATCCCTCTATTCAAGTTTTTTTTTTTTGCATTACCATCTCTTGAGACCTATACATTGTTAAATATAATGAATCCTTTTTAGTCCCTCTTCTACTTCATTTTTTTTTATCCGTGCAGCAAAAAGGTTTACTAAATGGACCAACCTTCAGTTTCAAGAAAACAAAAAGAACCGGCACCACCATGTGTTCAAGGGGTGTGATTTTATTGTCATTCAGTTCCAATTATCCATGGGTATTACTAATTTAGATAAAAAAACATTTGTATCTTTGTCTGAAATTTAAGAGTTGAATTTGTTGAATGAGTTTTCTTTCCTGGGTCTGCAACTCTGCATTGGGTGGCAATGACGTTATCTTTACTTAGAATGTAGCTCCACCTCAATTTGTTGTAACTTAGGAGTTGATTATTTTGTTACTCAAAACAACTTTCATTTGTGCATTTAGTTATGTGAGTGTGTTAACAACATTGAGACTCTTCCTGATACATGATAAGTCACAACTCATAAACAACCAATAAAATGTGTTTTTACTTAATTTTTGGGTTTTGATCTCTTTTTCGTTGTATTGTGTACATTGATCTGACTTCTACAAAATCTCAAGTATATATTGATTCATTTGCATATTGTCCGCTTCATAATTGATCAATTACCATAATGACTCCTTGCCATAGGCACGGACACAAAACCTGGTTACTAATAAAATAAAATCCAAAGCTGCACGTGATATCTTTGTATTAAAACTCTTTTTTTTCGCCTAACCCTCTTTCTTTTTAATTTTTAATTTTTTTTGTAATTTCTCAAAAATTATGTTTATATCAATTAATCTTCTCATCAATTATGTTTACACAATTCCTATGCAAGTACACTTTGAAATGTACAATCTCAACTCCAATGGCAAAGAAGATTAGTTACCGGAAGGTGAAACCCAATTACCTCTATTGTATCTTCCCCCTTCTTTACATTCCCTTTGTAATTTTCTGATTAAATTTTTGCCATAAAAACCAGTTATACATTCAAAAAATTCATATTATCATGACCGTACTACTCAATCGTGAAAGCCTTATTGTTCTGCACATTTTGAATTCATTCACACAATCTCGTGTCAACTGTCAACTAAGATTCTCTCTAATATATATAAACACAAATGAACCCTTTTGAAGATAAATATTCAACTCAACATATCTTTATTAAGGTATAGAATATAAGTGAATTAAATTGTGATACAACTCCAATAACCAAATCAAAACAAGTATGCCAATTGAAATAATTTAGACATTGTCATGAGCTCTGAGATCTGCTCCTATTAGTTTGTTTCTCCACTATTTTGAGCCTCCCTTCTCCATATTTTGAATAGAGGGATGACATTCTTGTAACAAAATAGACATACTCCATAGACAACCACAATGGCAATTAGTTCGAGATACACGATCCAAGGTTTTGAAGGTACAAGTATCATAATGACAAAGGGAGACGCCAACAAAGCAATAAATAAACTGTATAATATCACTTCTTTCACATAATAACATAACCGCGCCTTAACCGATGGAGGATTGCACATAACTCCAAGCTTGATCCTTGTGTCTAATGTTAACCAACAAACAACAACATCCATCATATTAAAATCATACATGAATATTATTTCATATATATATATATATATATATATATATATATATATATATATATATATATATATATATATATATGTATAATATTAATCTCAATGTTTAACATATCATTAACAATTTCATTATAATTGATTTCAATTCAGAAAAATTTATGCAACAAAAGTGTACCTTTCAAATAAGAAAAATAAATAGAACAACTCTTCTTCGGTTGGATGTTGCCCGTTGAGAAGAGGCTAATGCTGTTTGATAGCAGTACACGAACCAAACAACCACTTATTTATAACTAATTTGTTAACCCAATTACTTGAGTTACATGATGCTATCTATAATTTAATTGTAGATTTTTTTTTCCATGCGGAAATAACTAATGCTAGAATTTAATTTTTCGAGATCTTCGAATTTGGAGAGATATTTGCAAAAATATTGTCATGGAGGTTGTGATTTACACTTTTAAATATGTCAAGATTGAAAATATAAGTGTGCTTTACTCTTTGAAATATGTGAAGATTGAAAACATAAGTGTGCTTTTACTCTTTGAAATAGAATGAATACAAACAATCTCCCTAGCTTATAATGCGCTACAAAGCACCTCAAATTTAAATATTCAGCAATAAACCCTCCTGTTCTACGACTTCTTGGCACTTGACAATATTATGTCCTCGTTAGAAATGCTAATTAACATCTATTAAAGCAAATGGTTCCACGTTCATTGATTTATTGGACAAAAAGTCTCCCTTTGTACATAACTAGTTTTATACCCGTGCGTTAAACGCACAGACATATATATTTTTCAATCAAATTATACTCAGTTAAATTATAATCAAGCAAAATAAAAACAAAAAACAAAACTAAAAGAAGAGATTATTTCAATGAATAGAAAAATATCGTTTGATTCATTTGATTAAAAATTATTATGAAAATAAAGAAATATATGTGTCAGTTGATTAATAATAATAAAATAAATAAATTGGAATAACTGTAATTTATGAAAATAAAATAAATAATTAAAATGAAAATACAAAAAATGTGTATCGCAATGTATCGATTTTCAGTAGCGATACGTCGATTTGGATTCGTGATGCATCAATTTAGAATCACAATGCATCGTTATGAATTGGAAATAGACCAGTTTGAACGTGAGGTATCGATTTAATATCGCGATGCACTACTATAGAATGAGAATGACAATTACACAATTTTGAATCATGCATGACAATGTATGAATTGATGCTTATCGCAAGTGTGTCCAATTCATTAAAGGTATACTCGTCCTTTCACATCAAATATGTTTTTTATGATTAAAAAAGTATAGTGGGCAGCGGTTGAAAATCTATTAAAAAAGACCGATTCAATTTTCACCTTATTCTTTTTAAACCTTTAAAAGACAAAAAATATTAATGGATCTGACGTATTCATAACCCGATACATATTAATTGAATAACAAAACTTACTCAAAACAAATTTAATTGACGATGATTGATTGAAAATTGACTCAAATAATCCTATTTGTACTTATTTAAGTCAGTTTATGGCTCATTTCAATATCAATAATCAATAATAATTAAAAAGACAAATTTAATTTCTTGGCTTTGTTACTTCGCCCCACTCACGGATATTAAAACGACATCGTTTTAGAGTATATATAATTACTTTTCAAACACAACGGGAAATCAATTCGTTCATGATTAAATGGTCGGTTCATTTTTTTAAAAGAGAGGTAACTTTGCACTTCCGAAACATTTCCTCTTTGTTAGATGAAAAATTATGTTGCAATATTCTTTGTTTCATTTTGTTATTTACCATTATATAATTCTTGTTACTTGAAGTATTTTTTAAATTTTATTTATTTCAAATTGATATGTTTTTTAGATCTGTCAGTCATTTATAATTAATCATGTATATTCGTGTTTTAGATGAACGTTTGATGTTTTTTAAATTTTGAATATGATGAAATAAACAACAAAATTTCAAATCTATATATTTTTGTTGGTTAGTCGTATATTTAATATCAATAATGAATATTTGTAATTTTGTTCATAATATTTCTTTTAAGAACTTTGATCCGATGAAATAGACAAAAAAATATTCATATATTTCATTTAGGCTTCGTTTGTTTCACGGAAAATCATTTCCAGAAAATGATTTCTGGAAAATGATTTCTGGAAAATCAAAAGATTTCATTTTCAGGTGTTTGGTAAATCTTTTGAAAATATGCCAGAAAACATTTTACGGGTGTTTGGCAAACACACAAAAAATGTTACGGAAAACAATATATGAATAAATACAAAAATAGAAAATAGAAAATGAACAATGTTTAGGATGTCCCTAGAAAATCAATAAGGACCATCTTTTTTTAATAAGGTTCATTTTTTTTAATCTCACAATTACAAATAATTTTTTTGATAATTGATATGAAAAAAAAAGCGTTTTAAAATAGAAAATAGACAAAGGTTAGGATGTCCCTAAATAATATAGTTGACACTAATTTTATAACGTAGTAAACATTTATTAAAATTATAATTTATAAATAGTGTGCACAAACTTTATTTATATTTCTAAATAATTTATTTGTTGAGTGAAATATTGTGTGTGTAAGTAAATATGTGCAATTGTGAAAGGGGGCGGAGGGTGCCCGAACATTTGGAAAATGACTTAGGGAAAATGAATCCGTAAGTCATTTTCCGGAAAAGAAGCCTTCATTTTCCGTTAACTCGGAAAACCTTTTACGTTGACTACATTTTCCTAATGTTACCAAACACCGAAAAATGAGGAAAACGTTTTTCGGAAGTCATTTTCCATGTAACAAACGGAGCCTTAGTTATAATGAGTTGTGAGTTTTTATGATTTCATTGAAAGTATTTGTTTTAATAACTTTTAATCTTGGTGAAGTAGACAAAAAATTCATAAATAAAATCATATATATATATATATATATATATATATATATATATATATATATATATATATACAAATTAGTCATTCAGTTAGAATTAATTGTGAGTATTTGTGATTCACTTCAGTGAAATTTCTTACGCAAAGTCATCTATGATTTTTTTAAAGTTTATTTAGCAACAATTGAAAATTAACGGTTGTATGCATAAAAGGTTGTGTTTGGATAACAAAGCAATGAATGCAGTGGTTTTAGTTCCTAGGTGCTAGTTTCAAGAAGTTATAAGTATTTGAATTTATATTATTTAATTATAGGATTTATTAAATGTTTGTAATAAATAGGGGTTACTATTTTAGGGATGCAGATTTTGGCGGGAAATTACTATTTTTAGACTACCTAGGCTTTATATATATATATAGATGGTACAACTTATTTTAAATCCTATAAATAAAAAAAATATTCTCTTTAATTTCTCTCAAACAAGGAAATAAAAATCACGGGTTCACTCCAAAAAGCACACTTTATACAACCCTTTAAAAACCTCAAACCTCTCTCATCTCAACTAACAAACCTAACTACAAATATATTTTCCCTCCTTGTTATTTCTATTTTTCCCATGACAATCGGAATGTAAATATTTTATATTTTATATTTTACTCCCTCTGTTCTGGGCAAACAGTCCACTATTCTATTATGAGATGTTTCACTTAAATAGTCCACTTTAAAAAAATGAAGAATGAAAGTGTTATTTTATTATTAATGAGTTACTAATAGTGTCGTTTTCTTTTAAAAAAAATTGACTCTTAAACGGAGACTCTTTACTCGGAACAAATGGACTATATTATATGAAAAAAAATACTAGTATATTTTTTAATTATTTTAATTACTTTTTTCTAAATATATATGTCAATCGAAGAAGCACTTGACCATATTTTCAATATTTTGTATTTGGTTCGAGTTTTTCGTGTAAGAACCTGTACTTTTGTGTGTTTGACTTCCTTGTTTTGCGTGTCAAAGGACCATAACGATCTTGTTAGCTTGTTGTTAGTATGAGAACCCAAACTCTGGTTACTTACCATGATCATTATTGTTTCTTAACATGCTAGAAATAAACCTAACATATTTATCTTGGTTCTAGTTCTTTTAGTTGAGTATTGGTTGTTTTATAAGATTTCTATGTTTTGTATGCATTTTCGTGGTAGCTTTGTGTATCGCCTTAGCTTCCTTAACTCTTAACTATGTCTTAAAGAGTCTTGGTATGATTTCTACATATTTCTTGGTCATTACTTAGACCATTGGAAGCTTAACTTTGAGGTTGAGACCTTTCTTGCATGTACTTGATCGTTTGTGAGCTTAGGATGCATCAATGCATTCCTTCACTTGCGAGACTAGTCTTCATTACTTTAAATATTGAAATTTTCGATTAAACCCTCAAATGTTGATAAACATATAGAATTCGTCATCCTACACATAACGTTAAAGTAAGTATGTTGTCTATAGTTATTTCATTTTTTTAATATATATATATATATATATATATATATATGATGCGTCCAAGAAATTTGTACAACACTGAACGAGCCCAATCCAAACACCTGGCTTTCAACGTGTTTGTGAATCCTCCGAGCCCAACTCTGTAGTAAGGAAAAGCAACGAACCGGGCAGGGCACTCTCGCAGGCCTCCGGCGTGTAAATCAGTACACAAATAAGCAGTTGAGTAAATAATTTGACAGAGTTTTGGCTAGAGAATCAGATTGCGCATACCTTTCACCAAATTTTTGCCAAGCTTTTATATGCGCCGGAGGCATAACTGCCCATAATCATGGATAATCACCCATGATTAGCATTAACCGCCCATGATTGGCATTAACTGCCCGTGATTGGCATTAACTCCCCCACAAACGGTCATGGCCTTTAATAAACACGCTTTTAATTAGCTCATTAATGACAAAGGGTTATCCGGAGAACTTGCCGGTCATTATTGCTGGCCAGAATTCTTGCTCGGGTGTAACCACCCTCAACTGTTACCTTGATCTTTACCGAACATGAATGTCCTCAACTGTTAATAGCTCTTACTGATGCAGACGAGCAATGATGCTCGTTTGTCGATATTGCTCGTTTTGCTGAGCCCCCATCTCGCAAGTAACTAGCCTGACCAGAATTAAGGTTTTGCCCGGGTGCTCGTGTAACATCTTTGCTCGCTTGCTCGGAGGATACACATGCTTGACACGTGGCTCATAGCCTGGGCCTAATTGGGTCAGGCAGCTCAGTAGCCCCCAACTCCTTGTTTTACCGAGTATTCATGCTCGTGGGAAGGAGGTATCCAAAAAATTCAAAACACACCTCTTCTTAAATAATCTTGGAGCCAAAAACTGAATAGGCGGCAATTTACGAAGCATTTTAAAGAGGCGTCTTTTGGAAGCATGAAACGTCAGCCAGCCGCCAGCCGCCAGTCTGAAAAAGTCAGGCCCAATTCCTTACGCTCATTTAATGCTCCTCGGATACTGCTTGGCCAAATGATTTGTACCTCCATTCGACGGTTGCTACTGGTATAAAAGCGGAATTCCCTCTTACAACTTTACGCCTCAAACAATTCGAAGAGATTCTCTAACAGATAGACGAACCAAACAAAACTTTCTGCAGATTTTCATCAAGAGCTACTTCCCAGGTTCAATCCTTCCTGTCCTTCGAAAGCAGAATCAAGATTTTCTCCATCTCTCAGGTATTTCATATTTCCCCTTTTTCATTATTCCATTGCACTGTCTTTTCTTAATTTCTGGATTAGGGTTTACGCTGCGCAAACCCCTTTTCCGTTTTTCTGCAAATTGTTCATCCCGAGTCCAATCGCCTTTGTATTTCACGAACTACCGACCCTTTTCAACCCAAACCAAAGGGAATCGAGAACTCTACGTTCAGTACCCTGTTTAATGATCTCACCACCTGCTTTCCACAGTCAATTTTTCTTTTGTCATACTTCACCCAATCAATGTCTAACCTGCACTTCTCGATTCCTCTTCCTGTAGGATGTCTAGCGAAGAAACTGTCTCCGAAATGGAAGGCCGGAGCTACGATCATGGAGCTCCAGAAGAAATGCCTCCATCCTCGACCTCATCTTCTGAAGATAGCGAGCTGGATGTGGTCCCTTTAATTACTCGTCGACGCAAGCCTGTACAACTAAGCGAGCAACAAACAAACAGTGGATCCCAAATCCTTGAAGGAACCGAGCGAGCATATGACCTTCCTCGCCCAAACGAACAATTGCCCGGACCAAGCCAAACTTCATTTGTTCCTGCCTCTTCATATTCTTCTCCCTCAATCAGGTGGGAAGATTTGAACTCTGAAGACGAGGTTAGTACCTGGTTCTACTCGCTAGGAATAGACCCCAAACTTTACCGTGTTCGCGCCTTCGACTTAGACATAGAGAAAGAAGGCCATAACTTCCAGGGGGACAAAATGGTATTTTACTTCGACTTTTTTCAAGTTGGACTCCGTCTTCCTCTCGACCCATTCATTGTCGAGCTAATGAATGCTTCCAACACCCTTCCCTGCGACCTAACTTTAACCACTGTTAGGTTCTTAGTATCATTCACTGTAGCCTGCCGGTCACTCGGGTTTGAGCCCGATATGACTTTATTTCGCAAATTTTTCTCTCTTCTTGATAAAAACTGGTCGCATCAATAGCCCTCAAACCATGGCTTCTTCAAACTTCTACTCACCGTCCCAACAAAGTCGATAGTCGGACGGAAGGCTTACGATTGAATCGAGCATTGGTCGGCCCCTTTGCGCTCTATATCGCCACTACGGTCTTCCCAGAATGATAAAAACTTACCGAGCCGGGGAACCCAAAATAGTTAAAGTTTTAGGAAGTTACTAGGTGTAAGGGAAGGGCTTAGCCGACAAGATTTTGT
>JABEVN020002120.1:0-22475 GCA_013146195.2 Codonopsis lanceolata
ATGAGTACTCGTTACATTCATCCAGTCTCCGGATGAGAAATGAGAGCCTCGATGTCTAGCTAGATGGCATAACTCGAGATCACATCCCACTACCAAATAGTGAGGAGAAAGGGAACCAATGCAACGATTCATAGCGATTGTTTCCAAAGACTATGAATCGTCCCATTGCCGACACAACAACCAAACCCGCCAATGGACTTAAACCAAACCATCAAGTAAATGTTTACTGCATAAACCAATGAGACCAAATTCATAATTATCGGACTCATTAAACCATGTAGGACATAATGCTCTACAACAACCTCATAAACCATGCACATAATTGCATATAATCATCGTAGGACATAATGCTCTACCAAACATCATGAATAATGCATATATTTGCATATAACCATTGTGATCAACTAACTTACAAGTTTAGTTTAAAAACAACATATTGAGGTATTCATTATTCCTCAAGTCATTAACCCATTCAAGCATAGCTTATCACTTAGTAAAAATATAATGTGAGGTCTTCCTAAATCCTCAACTCAAATCAAACCAAGACTACTACGCTAGTCTCAAAATATCCACCAATCAAGACTTATTATTTTAGTCTTTATTCTAAGTACACCTGACTCAATCATAGTCCTAATCGCCATACATGATCGATAACACCAACACCATACTTAAAACATCATGACTACCCTAGTCACTTCGCACAAGTGTTTTTATATGTAACAAAAATCCTTGAGAAGAGGATTCTCTCTTAATCTTCTTCTTAAACAATCTCGAGACTCTTGTCTCACTATCCATGCTCTAACAAGCATGCTTAAAACATATTTCTAATAAATCTTCATACCATGAATGTCTCCATCGATAAACCAAAGACCCCACAAACACAACCCAAGCAAACCCGAACATTGTAGGGTTTCAACCCAAGGCTCTTCATCATTTTATTGGCCTTAATACGAACTGCTGAGTCTTACTAACACATTTCATTCTTTATGTGTTCTATAAATTCACACACCGTAATAATTTCTTAAGGTTTATAACCAAATCTCAATAGTCATTCAAAGCTTAATTCCCAAGACTAAAAACCCACAAACACATCACAATCACCAACCATTTAAAGTTTGAAGTTATGTTCTTCCCCTCCATTAACCAAACGAAATCCAATCATCGTAGGATTTCAACCCAAGTTTGCTTAACATATTATCAAGCCTATAATGACTCTGGAGTCTAATCTACCCTTTCTAAAATTTTAGGGCATAGAAGCTATGGTTCTCAATTCTCCCTATATTCATAACTATCAACAATAGCTATCATCCCGGTTCGTTTAACTCACATAAACCCGACAAAACCTTCACTAATATAACATAGAATGAATTCATCATTTTGAGCACAATTTCGTTTAGCTCATCTTACCAATCATAATTCCAAATTCATGATTAAATCATACAACCTAGTTTAATATACTCTATTACATATAAAACATAGTAATCAAGCTCACTTCATTAATTTAGCAAGCTAAACCAAATTTGGACAAAACACCCTCCAAGTATCTCAACCAAACCAACATCAAACTCATGGATAATCAAAATACCCAAGTTCAATAGACTAATTAGAACATGAATTTCACATATTTCATGGTCTCACATAGGTCAATCCCATTCTAACATCAATTTGAAAACCTAGGGTTCATGCTTCTCTACAAACTCCTAACAATGGCTTCCATTGACCTCACATAGCACAAATGATTGTTTCAGGGTCAATGGAGCCTAAAAAATCAAAGGAAGAGAGGTAGAAACTTACCAAACTCAGCCCTCACAAAAAAGATTTTCTGATTCTTGGAGATGGGTGTTGTTACCTTCAACTACTCTTCAAAATCAAGGTGTAGCTTGGGGAAGAAGACTCTACCAATGGCCACCAAGGAGGGACCCTTCAAGAGCCCTAGAACCTCCTCTCACAAGCTCTCTCTCAAGTTTTCCGTTGGGTGTTTAAAACGAAATGGAAGGGTCAAGTAGAATGAGAGAGAAATCAGATTTGGGGTTTAAATAGGGGGATTAAATCCTCTAATCAAGCCACTAATCAACCCCTAATAACTCTAATAGGTGTTTGACATGTTTAGGCTAAGTAGAGGGTTTAAGTTAGGTTTAAAATGGGTTTGTGGGGTTAAATTTCGAACAAGGCACAAAAGGGATCAAAATCCCAGAACCGAGTTCGTGGACCAATGCGGTCGCTTATCCAAGTGTGATGCGCATCACACTATTCCTTAGCTAAAACTCTTTTGTTGATCCTTGCCTGGTTTCGGTCTGTTCCACATGCATCCTCGAGCCTTAAAGCTTCGAAATGGCTCACAATTGAACCCTAAAAGTCCTTAAACATTAAACTAATTCATTCAAGTCTCAAAACACTTTTAAAGTAGGTCTAGACTCACAAAAACAACACCGAAACAACCCGGCAAACCGCGAAGACGTAACTTACTATCGAAACGTCGAATGAAACCACAAACCGACGGCATAACCCATGATTGTAAACACTTATTAGGGCTACAAATAGGCCTGAATGCCTCCCAGATGATGCCTAGGGGAAATAGGCTCCCGAAAGACTAGACGCTCGCCGGCTCATCTCAAACTACGCGATAAGGAGAATCGCTATTCTCGAGGCGTCAAACTTCGCGAGACTTATGGAATACATCCAATTAGAAGTATAACACATCTAAACATGTTATTTAATCATCATGTAAAGATCTGGGACCAAATCGAGGTCGCAAAACCGAATAAACTCTCAATCGCTGCATTTCGACTATCTTCGGTTATTTACTGTGACTTTAGCAAGTCAACAACTAAATGGAATCTCTTAAAAGTATTTTGATATTAATATGGTCTCATACATATCTAGACTCTCTCACAACCAAACGAGCAATCATCCAAAGAAGAAATGCGAGCATTGCACGCATTCAAGCTAACCTGAATCGGGATCTTACATCTTCTCTTAAAAAGAATTGCCCCAATTCTAAACCGTATCTTAAACTAATTCTAGGTCATCATCCCAACATGAAATACCCAGACACCACTACTTGTCTTACAATCCCGAGTGAACACTCGATGCTCAAAACCACAAACCTAGACTCCGCCTCCGAGTCTACCATCACAATAACCAAACCAAGTATATGAGGATCAAACTACCGTGATCCCAAACTCGTGTTTCGAAACCTCTCAATAGGCACAACAACGTTAAACTCTCAGATTGAAAATATTATGACTCGTATTCGAGTCGTGAAAACACATATGAACAATACTAACCAAACCCGCACTCAAACCTCAACGTTTAACATGAAACAAGTTCAAGCACATCATAACCTTCAACTACGGAAACTATTTGTCTCGGGCACATCATAAAATTTGTGCATAACAGCATCTTAAGTAGCAAGAAGTAATACTGCCTATAGAGCAATTTTCAACCAATCGAGACAATCAAGCCGACATTCCAAGCCACGCATAATACTCGATCTCTCCGTATCGCGGTAAGAACACATAAGAGTGCAACAATGAAATGTTTTGAAAATTCTTTTTCATTTAGGTCCATTCCTTTGTAATGGGTATAGTCGATTCTACCACGATTCATACTAATCTCTAGTCCAACAACGATCACTTTTGATCACCAATTTAGGTACCCGCTAAATTGGATATTCAAAAGTTGCAAGGATGCGAAGGTTCATGATAAAAAGGTTTTAAGCATCCTTAATAGTCTCCTACGCTAAGGAAATGAATGAGCAGGAGATAACAATTTATGAAATGCGAATTTAATATACCACAAAATAGATGCATCAAGTAGGTGTTCCCTACAACTAATGCACATAACTGAATAAAATCAAGTCAAGTAACAAGGTCTATTACCTTGACAAACAACAACCATATTTTACCACAAAACTCGTGCACCTAGCACGCAACCATGAAAACTCGCTAGAAGTCACCACGCATCGACTCCTGCTACTAGTAGTCGTAACGCCTATACTTCACAAATCCAACCTTTCTTAAGCCCTAGACCAAGTCTACAACAAACGATATTCTAACGTCCCCAAAACACCAAAACTTCAACAACATTGTGGTGAAACATCATATTTGTTCACGCATTAAAATCAACCCATAGATCGTAATACTTAATCTTCGTGACTTACCGAGTGTATCCTACTAAGATAATAATCATATACAATATTATCAATGTATATTATTCATCACCTTAAACATATCCCCATATGATATACAAGTATCATATCAAACCAATAAATATCATCATACAATTCATGCTTCATATATATATACATATATATACGAATATTCATACCCCGGCTCTTAATATAGGCCGACAAAACCGTAACCCCATAAAACCATTGGTTACTATCATCGTAACACAAATTCATCCTCAATGCTCTTTATATATAGTATAGTCCTATAAATATATAAACTACACAAGAATCCATTAAACTATGTGATTACCTACCGCAATTCACAAATCAAATAATACCACAAACCAAAGATCTCATCGGGGCTTTATCCCCCAATCAAACAATAAACCAACAATATGCAATACACCATGTAATGTATGTATGAATGCACATGAGCTACCGATAAGACGTGTACTCATAATAACAACAATAGTAGTAACGGTATAATATATATACGAGAACGTACCAATTAGCTGACATTTTTACAAAAGCCCTGAAATCTGACAGATTTGAATTCTTAAGAGGAGAATTAGGAATGTTTGAAATGTCATAGAACGATACATTTGGTTAGGCTAACGTTTGCAGGGTATACTTCAGTCTTTATGCTTCAAGCTGACAAATTATATCAGCAAGCAAATGGTCAGCCAGTAGCTCAAGGAGATAGTTGTCACCAAGAGTCTTACACATGAAGCTTCAAAGACATCAAAGCCTCTCAGCTGACACCCGATAGCTGACAAAACTTATCTTCATTCCTCGACTAACTTTGTCAGCCAGTAGCTGACAAATACTCACAGCTAACACTTATTAGCTGACAAATTATCTAACTGACATATAATGTAGTGTTTAAAAGTCACTGTCCAGGTAGTCTCTAAACCCTAAGTCAAAGCTGATCGTATCTCAGCTAAGACTTAATCTCAAATTTATTTAAAATTCCTCATTTATTTCCCGCCATTTATTTTCCTTGGAACTCGCGAAGCTTTCTTGAAAAGCCAAAATGACCTTTCCTCTAACCCACCAACTCTGGCGGTTGAATTGACGTGGTTTCACAAAAACGGCTCATCATTGTGATAATAACTATCTGTCATAAATTTCTATTTTTATCACAAAAACCAAAATTCTGTGTACTTTATCACTACACTCCATATCTTAGCTTTTAAAACCCACTATAAGCATCCATACGTATCTTATCCCCTTTAAAAACCCACTCACAGTCTCACTTTTCTATTACCTCTCTCTCTCTCTAAAAAGTCTTCTGCTACTTTCTCTCTTCTTCTTCCTCAAAACCCTAAAGTCTAAGTATATCGGCTGGAAACTCCATTGATACTCATAAAAGCACTCTGAATAGAGTGTGGTATCACCGGAGACCACAACGCCACGTACTTGATTAACAAAAATCCTCAAACCCTCTAACTCTAAACACTTTCTGCATTTCCACTTTTCTAAATCTATCTTCTTTCTTTCCTGCTTTTAACAAAGTCCTAACTTGTCTGTCTTGTTTCAGAAATGGCCTTAAACACGCCCATTGATGTCTCCTCGACGCCGCTCTTTAAATGAGGAACCATTGGGATCGAGTCGATGCATCTTCTTACAAAGAATGGGTTAATGCCTCTTCTGTCATTTACCATCCGAACCTCCAAGCAGCCAACCGATCAAGAATTCTTCATGGGAATGGAAGAGAACCCAGCTGATCCCTTCTCTCTCATAGGTAATATAAGAGGTATTCCAGTGGTATTTGACTCAGAGACCATTTCACCGCTTCCTGCCTACGATGACTCCGCCTCCACGACCCACACCGCTCTAAAGAACCCAAAGAACGGCCGATTACCATGAGAGGTGAGGTCCCATGATTACAGATGATAGGCACAAGCACCGCTTCCTCTTCACTATGCCCCAGCCACGCTGTTCGATAAGCCTCGATAATAAAGTCCTGAGGACATGACAAAGACAGAGGCTCAATTGTTCCTCATGGAGGAATTGTAGAAAACTCGTGAAATGAATCGGGGAGCCATTTTGGTCGATGTGTGAAGGTGAACATTGCAAAGTACAAGGACAACATGGAAGCGGGAACCCTAGACCGACTCACCATCCGATTATCAACCAATTTCTCCGATCCATACCACCTTTCAAAGACATATTCATCAATGTCGGTGATCTTGAAGGCCAAGCTCAAGAAATATGTTGCTACCGACATAAGGAGAGCCAAGATTCTAGCAGATTTGGTCAAGAGCCTCACCAATTCAGCCTAGCAGAGACCAAGGAGAACAAGGACTCAAGCCCCATCGTTGTAGTCATCCAAATACCACTGATGATGGTCACCAAATCACCAAGTGTTCACCAACACTCCAGTCCAAGCCTCCAGAGGTCACCAAGAATTGGTCAATACCTGTCACCAATTGTTATGCCGTAGTTCAAGTTGCTGAGAGAAGGCAACCAAGGAGGAGGAGATCGACACCGGTACCGATACCTCGCAAAGAGACAGAGAAGGAATCCCGAGTTGAATCTGTACCTTGCCTTTCTACTACCACCGCCCGATCCTCGCCCCCATCTCTCCCCTTCTCGATCCAAAATCAAAATCACCAAACACTGCTCCAATCAAGTTTTTCCCTCCTATTAGAAATCCGACCTTTCACCCTAGGCACTCCTACTATCAGGCACATCCTGTTCCTATTCCTCCAAACTGGGTCTTCCCAATTGATCATCTTCCTTACTTTGTTCGTTCTCCTCTTTTCATGAGGAGAAGAAAGCTGACAAGCCCCCTGTTAACCCTGTCAAATACATAGATCACAATCTGAAAAGGAGACCCTATGTCTTGTATCCTACCACTCCGAATCTTACCCAAGAAGACCTAGTAGCCAACTACGGCAAGTACTTTGATCCTCTTCCCTTGCTCTGGAACAGATTCTATCTTTCAAATGATAGGTTTGTTCAAGATGAGCTTGTTTACTTGGCTCGACCATTTACAAAGAAAGTCCACAATCTTCCAGCCTCTCCCCCAAATGATCCTTTCGCTAAGTGCACTGCAGACCGCTCGAGGATGATGAACTAAACCAAGATCGGGAACAACCCTGCTTGAGCCTCGAAAAATTAGCTAGATCCGCAGAGCGCCAATAAGTATGTTCAGGATGCCGTAAACACTGCCAATCTAGCCTACATAGAATTGCACAGACGGATGGCCTCCATACCAGGAGGAGCTTCCATAGACACAGCTTTCCCTGATGCTATGTCTAGTCACCAAATTTCCCTTTGATTACCGAATCAATTCCTACTGCTTTCACCATCACTCCTTCACCATTCCACTTTGTAGTATCACCACTACCATACCGGTTGCTTCACCACAACAAATTGTCAAGCTTTCCACCTCAACCTTGCAACCTATCTCCCTTCCATCTTTCACTCCAGCCCATTGATGCCTCATCCTCCATTCCACCACATCGCTTGCTCTCCCACTTTACCCATGCCAGCCCCATCTCTTCAACCCTCGCCTCTTCCCTCACCTCCAGCTTGTGTCAATCCCACAGCCTGTCCCAACCATGTCAGTCACATTGCCTTCCATCTCACCAGTCTCAGTCACCCCAACTCTTGCTCAAACGTAGTGGTCGCCCATGCCTCCACCGCACCACCCGTGTCGCCCACTCCTCTTCGCTCCTGAAACTTCACCATTCCAACATCGCTTCCTCCGCCGCTTATATCATCCTTTCCTCCCTTGGCCGCAACTATTCCCGCCCTCTACCCATCGTGGTCGGGCTTGCACCGCCGTTTAATTGCCACCGCTATTCTTCTATCCTCACCGACATCGCAGCTTCTCTTCCCCAACCGACATGCCTACTCATCCAAACCAAGCCTCTCCCCGATCATTCTCGATCCTCTCTCTTCACACCTCCCATACCCTCTCTCTGGCTGCCCGCTTTCGCCTTCAAACCCTGTCCCGAACCTCTCCAAGATGATGATCATAGTTCCCTTTCCTGAAAACTATCTAGATCAAACCGTCATGGACTCATCTTCTCGACTCCTCTAAATCCTTTTCTCGAGGATCGAATCTTTTCTCTCTTCCCTCTCGCTAGCCAAGAGAAAAGCTAGGCATCAACGCAAAATTATTTCCCAAGCTTTACTACATCCCATCGGCACTAAAATCGTCTTTCCCGAAGACATGCCTACTCCCTCACCCGAGCGAGCTCCCGAAGCACAAATACCACTACCCCATGGATGTTTTCTTTCCCCCGACCTCGAGGATGCCGACATTCATACACATCGCTTATTCTCGATGCACCTCACCACAATTTCAACCAGCTCCAGCCTCTACCTCTTCTACCTCCATGTCTCTCGTCACCAAGCTTGATCTTCTCTATACTCATCACTTGCACATGAAGTCACCCTTACTCGCCACACCCATCGCCTTGCTACCCTTCAAAGAACAGTTGCTTCTCGCTCCCAAACCTCACCCAGATCATTTCCACCGAGGTGCAGCCGCCATTGCCGCCGGTGCTCCTCGTGAAGCTAATATGGATGATGAGGACCATCTTGCTCTATCAACAAGAGTGGTCAAACCGTGCTTACAATGTTTGCCGCTATGCTTCAAACCATTCAGAGGAGAAGAAGCGTAAAGCAAGGGCGATGCCATGTGGTGAAAATCGATTTTAAGGGAAAGATTGAAGTCGGCCGCTCGACGCCCGCCATCTGCAGGTCTCTTGAACCGTAAATAGAAGCGTAAGGCGATGCACAAGCCGAGCCTCAAGATAATCAAGCGGTCAAGGAGAAAGAATTAAAGATGCGTATGACAACAAATTGCGCCAGGTCGAAGCCGCAGAACCAACAATGAAGCCGAAGTTGGTCCATCGCTTGAAGCCTCAAATCAATCAAGGATCCACATCGCCCATGAAACATCAACATCATCCATGAAACATTTTCATCTCTCTTTACTTTGAACAAACTCCTTTAATTTATCGCTTTAGTTGTATCTTACATTGGGCATTACATCTATGATATCGCGCATCTTGCATGGGTACTAACAAAATTTTGCGAGAACTTCAAAACTCTTGGCTTTCTCAGATTCAAGTGAATGGTTTTAAGCAAATAGGAGGAGATTGTTGAATCTTGAAATTTAAGAGATTTGCTTAAAACATTTTCACTTGATTGTCACCAGACAAGCGCTTAGATTTGGTCACCGATTATTATCTTTGTCACCAATCTTCTCACCGATCAATGCGTTGCTTTGGAATGAGTTTATCTTTTCCTTATTTGTTTGAACATTCTCTAGTACTAACTCTTTCCTATTTTGTGTTTATGATAGATGTCCCGCCATATAATATCTTCCAGATCCTTTGTGATCTTGTAACCTGCCATAACACATTTTCAAAATTCAAATGTGTTCCTAACGGGTCGCTTCACGCACTATCTATATATATACCCATTGGAAGCATTGGCAAAAACAACAAGTCTCAAGAATTGCAAGAAACTTTTCACTCATAAGCTTTCGCCTCGTTAAAACCTTAGCTAGATATGTCATTAAAAATTTCTTTCTAGTTATTGTTTAGACAAAACACCGAGTACTTCACTTCACATCAATTCGAACTCGCCAATTTGTCTCACGAGTTTGATTGCTTCTCAATCATTCTCCCAAACACCGGTCTTTGTTGTACACCGATCCATTAGAGATCAATTAGATTTTTAATAAAATTAGTGCACTTCAAAAAATCCAAGTCCGACCAACTTGGTAGTGGACGAGCGCTTATCTCGTGAACCACTTCAACCGAATTGTCACCATTTCTTATATTTCGCTTAACCGACATAACACTTAAGAAGTTGTTAAACCGATTAAGTGTCGCCCGCTTAACAACACTTGTTTGCTTGCTTGTTTAGTTAACTTGTGTTCAAATTACTTCTCCATATTCAAAGGATCAAACTTCAAAACTAATTTAATTTTTGAAAACCGTTGTGTCACCAACCGACCAACTCACCTTAGTTTAAGAAATTTCTAAAGTGTCGACCTAACCGACCAACTTTTCGCTTGATTGACAAAATCAAGTTTTCCACGCCAATATTTTTATGATTATCAAAACAACCTTTAAAAGTTTTTAAAGGCTATTCACCCCCCCCCTCTAGCCTTAACTGTTGCCATCTGGACTTACAATGGCTCAACCACCTTGGTTCACAGATAAAGATAAACCTCATCATGTGTGTCGGCTTCACAAGGCTATTTATGGTCTTAAGCAGGCACCCCGAGTATGATATAATGAGTTACGTCAATTTCTTTTTGCCTTCGGCTTCAAAAACTCGGTGGCCGACACATCACTGTTCATCCTTCGTACTGCGGGCAACATCATCTATCTCCTTGTATATATGGATGACATTATTGTCACTGGGAACCAGTCCGCTACAGTTCAGACTTTCATCTCTCTGCTCGCTAATCGCTTCTCTCTCAAGGACCATTGGTGATCTTCACTACTTTCTTGGGGTTGAAGTTGTTAAGCGCCAAGTGGTCTTCGCTCTCCCAGCGTGGGTACATAGCTGATCTCCTTGCTCGCACATGCATGACCGATGCTCGCCCAGTAGCTACGCTCCTTGCTACCTTGACTCTTCACACGGGCACTGCTCTCTCAGATCCGACAAAATTTCAAGCAATGGTCGGGAGTCTTCAATATCTGTCTCTCACTCGGCCTACTGTTGCCTTCGCTGTCAACAAACTCTCTCAATTCATGCATCGGCCGACCACTGAACACTGGATTGCGGTCAAGCGAGTTCTTCGATATCTCTGTGGCACTATTAATGCGGGCATCCTCCTTCATTGCCAGTCTCCTCCTGTTCTCCATGCCTTTACTGATGCGGACTGGGCTGGCAACAAGGATGACTAAACTTTATTTGTTGTTACAGAAACGATCAAACATAGCTTCTTGAAGCAACCTTTCGTAAGTTTCAATTTCATAAAGGCTTCAGTAATTCTCTTCCCTTAATTCTAACCCAGAATGATGAGAAGACGACACTGATTTCAATGATATTTTTTACTTGATTTTAGTACCATTTCACCATGAAAGGGGAAGTCTCATCCATTGATCCTTCTACCTAACAAAAAGGGATGGCAAGTGGGGAAAATTGGAAATACTTGAACTTGCTCCCGCTTGATTGTTTGAGTCTTTCATAGGGTTCATCAACTTACTGTCTTTCAAACCTTTCGATCTTGCAGAGACAATGCTGGAAATTTTTTGAAATTCCTCTTCCAACTTGAACCGCTCTCCTCCGTTAGAGATTCTTCCCATGACACTGATTCTCTCTCTCTCTCTCTAATCAATATTAGGATAAAATACAACTGGGTTTGTACATAGAATTGAATGAATCAGTTAAAAAAATGCATTTGGGTTAAGTTTTATACAAAGAATTTAATGAATCAAATGAAGAGTCGTTTACTTTCTTAGCAATTCAAAAACAAGATTCTACGAAAATACATGTGGGTTAAGTTTTTATGAGGGAGAAACTTGTATCTAATTAGTGGAGAGGAAGGAAAATGTGTTGACAATGAAGTGCACGTTTCACTTATACTTAATAGATCGTGGGTTCGAACTACCATGAGTTAAGTGAGAAATCATTACTGATCATCTTTAGATAAAAAAATAAAAAAGAGATAGAAAATGGGTTGAATTGGTGAAGGATGAAGATAATAACAAAATAGCCCGTGTATCTAAATTGGGGGAGAAAATTAAATGGGTATACCTATCAATATATTATGGAAATAATGCTCGGACAAAAGTCTAAAACACCTTTGTACGTAAATGACATTTTTACCCTAAACAACCACACGGGAAGTGTACGTGGTTTGTTAACGGATATCGTAACGAAATACTCCATTCATTCCTAAATTATTATTTTGTTTTCTTTTTTTGTCCGTTTTAAAATAATTGTCTTATTTGAAACTTTCCTTTTTAGGACAACATTTTTATCACTTTACCCTTAATTTTTCATCATACTTTAATTATGAGTCACATACACATGAGTTTTAAAGTAAACTACACATCAAACTAATATTAATAATCCAATCAAATGTGTTTTTTAAACAAGTCCACCAAGACGATAATTTAAAAATAGAGGGAGTACAACTGAGCAGTGTTCTAAAACTCCCCGCCTAGCTACGCCTATACCCCGCCTAGGCGCTAGGCCCCTCTCTACCGCCGCGACTTTCTTAGTCGCCGCCTAATCGACCACTCGCCGACCTTAATTTATTTTTGTAGCTTTGATTTTGTGGTATGCGGTGACCGGAGAAGGAAGATGGGGCGAACTGGAGAAGGAAGGGGGAGTAGTAATGGTAAGGCAGAGAGGGAGGTAATGGGGGGCGAAGTAGAGTAATATTTTTTTTGTTTTTAGTTATAAATTTGGTTTGTTTATTGCTTTGAGGTTGTTGAGAATTGAGATTAATGGTAGGTTTGTATATTTTTGTTCATTTTACAAATATATACAAATGTTTGATAAAATGACAAATATAAAAAAAATTAAATTTGTATTAAATATGTTTGATCTTTGATGTAAATTATCAAAAAAATGGTAATTATGCCTTACTCCTAGGCCCCGCCTTACGCCTCCGACTAGTCCCCTAAAGATAGTGTAGCCCGCCTAACGATTTTTAGAACCTTACAACTGAGGGACCATTAGCGTTTAACATCTTACTTTAGCCCCAACTTTTCACTTTATTAAATTGGAGACTAAAGCTAGATAGCTAAAAAAAGGCAGTTACTATCGTTGCAATTAACCCCTTTTTAAAAATTCAATTTAAAGATTGTTAATTGACCAAATAATCTTGTTTCGTTCCTTTATGTTCGACCAACAATCGACTATAAACAATCCTTGAGTTAGAGGACGCAATGGAAGGGAAGGAGATGTGGTGATGGAGGGGTCTTACGTAGATGTTGGATGGAGGATAAAATAAGGATGGGAATTTTTGGGGTCTATATAGCCCACCTTTGTTAAAAAGGATGCATAATTTCATTTTTGATGTCCCAAGCATTGTTCAATTTTACATTTAGTATCCTTGTTTCCAAGACATATTAGTCGTTAAACTTTGACAATCCAACGATAAAAAGTACTAAAAATAATGAAAATCACGATCGTCTGTAATAAACTTTGATGAGAAAAGTTAACCACTCTCTACACCTTTGTATATACATTGATGCATTATACCTTATATTGTACGTTACAAAAAATAAAGTGTAAGAGAATAAATTTTAGGAGGTTAACCCTACCCCTTTTCGAAAGGTCTCATTATTAAAAATTGACAATATTACAGTTTTATTTGGGATTGATACTGAAAAGTAGATTAGTCATCAATCGTTTTTGGACATGATGTGCTTGTCACATTTGATGGTGATGAGTGTTTGATCTAATTTATTCTTTTTGTAATTTGTCATAAATCATACTCCACCGTCCTTAAATTATAATCCAACTCAGCATACAAAAAATATATTTTATTAAATTATTAATATTATTTTAATGTATAATTTATTTTTAAAAATATAAATATATGATTCATAATTAAAATATAATTAAAAATAATAAAAATATTTTTAAAAAAAATTAAACAAAACATTTATTTTAAATTTGGGATTGATACTGAAAACGAAAAATTTGAAAATCTAAACATGAGAACAGAGGAAGTATCATAAATCATAAGCATAAATAAATAAAAAGTGATAGTTTGGCAATTTGAATTCGTAATTTTAAGGGGTGTTTTTAAGATTGAAAAATAAACATTAAGAGATAAAAATAAAGGATAAAAAGCTAGCAGAATTATATTTAAAACAATTAAAATTACAAAACAAAGTAACAAATAAGATCGAAAAAATTAATTAAGTATATTATATATTCTATATATATTTATCATTGAAATACAAGTGACTTCAATTTCAGTAGCAAGGAAACTGGGAGATAATAAATTCAAGGAAATAATAAATTCTTTTTAAAAGAAAACAAAAGGTAGTTTAAAAATTGAAAAAAATCAACAAAACTTCAAACAATCTTGGGAAGAGAAGTGGGATAGTATGATGAGGCTCAGATCTGTACGGAGATATCAGATCAGGCAAGAGGTCGACTCCGCCATGGCTGCAATCACCAGTTGCATATCAACATACCATCCGGGTTGCCCCGCCAAGATACGGATCGAATCAGCTCATTACCCGATTTGCTCACTAGATATAGTATATCATCAACGCCCCTCATAGAAAAGTACAGAAATGAATTCAACAACTGAACAACAGTTGATGAGTTATGAAAGAAGAGTAGGTCTCCGTAAGACGGCCTGTCCTGAATCCTGAATCCTGAATCCTGAGTCCGGAGTTTTTGCCATGAAGGAATTAACAGCACAGATACACACAGAAAGAAAGGGTAAAGTACAGGGACCGAATCGCAATTAATCCAATATATATATATATACATAAACAAGGGCTGTTGGAGTTTTGGGACCGAATGAAATCATCGGCACAAACAGAGAGGGGTAACCACCCTTAGAAACTTCCCTTCTCTCTGCAGCCTCATCTTTTGAGCTAGTGATTCCACAAGCAAAACCCTAAGAAAATGGATGAATTTATAAGAGTACAAGGTTTATAATTTTCTCCTTGGCTGGATGCTTTATTACATCTTTGCCACTTTGTGCAATAACTTAAACAGTCCCAATTTTGGCCGAGTAGTGTTGATCCATCCAATGGGCCAATTTCATAGGATTCGTGGTAGGATCTGCGGGCCTTGACCCATGTTTTTTGGTGGAAAGAATTGGAAGCTGGTCTCTTTTAGAGATTTTCTATTGCGCTAATGTTTTTGGATAAAATTCTGATGATTCATTTTTAAAGCTTTCTAATCGCAAAGCTTCATTATTTTTTACCGCAAAAACTACTTTTTCGAAAATGACAGCTGCCTCCTTCAACACACTTTGGATTCTAAAATCACAATTGTTGGGCAACGAAACGAGATTTTTCATTATGTACGAAAATGTAATGAACCTGATTCATTATTATTTTGTATCGTGATGCAAAAATGAATTAATAATATTTTATGTATCGCGGTTCAAAAATTAATTCATCGCGGTACATAAAAGTTGATACCGCAAGACAACTTGGATTAGGTATATATATCGCAGCTCAAAAATTAATTCATCACGCTCTATAAAGTTGGTACTGCAATTAAACTACGCAATTAAACTATTGAACCGCAATGTAAAAATTAATGAAATAAAATTGATGGATCACGGTGCAATAGACTAGCCAATTAAATTATTGAACCGCAACGCAAAAATTAATACAATAAAATTGATGAATCGCGATGTAAATTAGACTATACAATTAAATTATTAGATCACTGCAAAATTAATGAATCGCGGTTCAATAGTCAATGCACCGCAAAAGTCTATTTTCCTAATTTTGTTCCAAAATTGCCCATCTTCTTTCTTTTCAATCTCTCTTCTTCTCCCTCCTCTTCGTCTTCCTCTTCTTCTTAAATCTACTTGTCATCCAAATTTCTGCCTTCATCTCTCTTTTTTTCCATCACCGACCTTCTTTAATCTTTTTCCAACCAAGCAACTCAAAGCGCACCAATATCAACCACCGCCTCGAGCATGCATTCTAAAATCTTTGGGAAGAAAACGATGTTCAAGGTGTTAGCCGCCGCTTTTAAATTGATGAACTAGTAGAAATCAAAAATTGAGGACAAATTTGTCAAGATGACATAACTTTTGATCCCGAATGAACCACGAAACCCACCACACATCAAATCAAAGCTCTCGACGAGATTTACAAGACACATTCGGTTTACCCCGTGATGTCTTTGCTTTAAGTCCAAAAAATACTGTTTAAGCATTGTTTTGGACTTCATAAGTTTTTTCAATGCCCAATTTTTGCTTCGTAAGCAGTGCGATACCTACTTTTTGCATTCTGATGCCCAAATTTTGACAGATTTCAATTGTGCATTGCGATACCCAATGTTTTCATTCCGATGTCCAAATTTGGGCAGTGGCTTTTTGCATTCTGATGCCCAAAGTTTGACAGATTTCAATTGTGCATTACGATGCCCAATGTTTTCATTCCAAAGCCTAATTTTGGGCAGTGACATTTTGCATTCCGATGTCCAGATTTTGACAGATTTCAATTGTGCAATATGATGCCCAATGTTTTCATTCTGATGTCCAACTTTGGGCAGTAGCTTTGTCCGTATGACTTTCCTTTATTAAGGATATTTTCATCATTTTATCTCTAAAAGTGTACTTTAGAGGTTGAAAACAAATATCATGAACTTTTTCGGTTATAATTTCATCACATTGGACCAAATTTAATTTCTCCCTATTTTTTGGGGAAAATTTTGTGTCGGTCCACTTTGTGCCTTGGACAAAGTTTTTAACAGTATTCTATGTTTTTTTTTAACATAAAGAGGCACTTTTGGGGGCAAAAAAGCTTACCATACCTTTAATAAACAGATGGCGTGGATGAATAATATATTCAAACATTTCATCAAAACAATTTACATGCATAGCAACACAAAACACAAAAATAAGTTTATTTTGAATCACACGCATAAACACAATGAAGAACAACAACAACAACAACAACAACGAGATGCATCGAAAAGAGTCGGAAGTTAGGGTGGTGAAGACACAAAATTATGTAGTAACCACCATTCTTTTTCACCATTCAACTTCCCATTCTCTTTTCTCTTCATCGATAACCATCATATTTTTTTGCATCTTCGGCATACAAACTTGACGATGGAGATGAAGAAGAATTTTACATCATCATTTTTATGATTGGGTATTATTGGAACAATTTAATGAAAGTGGACTTTTTCCGGTTGAAAAAAAAACGAGGTACTTATGCAGTTGAAAATTTGGGAAAAGGGACTGACCCACAATTTTCTCTACTCACTCAAAACAAGTCTGAAACGCGCGCAAACGTCGCTCGAAACAACCTAGAAAGAAACCGAAACAAGGCACAACAACTAACGATCGAAACGAGGAATGAAGCAACAATTCGACGGGCAAGAACATGAGACTTAAAACAAGTTAATGGGCTAATTAATAGGTTTGAATACTTCTAAAAAGTTAAACAACAACTAGGAGAATCGAACTCCAAAAGATGAGGCGCACATTATCGACTCGGTTTCATGCAACGTGATAAAGTCTAATGATATCCTCAAAGCATCAAATACACCAATAGACTTAAGGAACACCTCCAACATAGAGTCTAACACATCTAAGCATTCTCATAACAATCATTCAAAGACCTAAGGTTCAACCGAGGTCACGAATATCAACTAAGCTACCAACTCTCGACCGAGTCAAGTTTTTATCAACATCGAGTTATGACTTGTAACTCTAACTAGTCAACAACTATGAGACATATACTAATAAGGTTTTGGTATCGATGTAGCTATCCAAGCACATCTAGGCTCTCACAACATGAATGTTGTGTAAGACAAAGGAAACCATGCACGTATCTCGAGCAAGGATTCTAGGTATTACATGTCCAATTGGGGAAAAAAAATTGCGAAGTGAAAAGGAAAAGGCATGGTTACAACATTCAGTGAAAATATGGCAAAGCATAGCTAAGAAAGCTTCTGCACATACTATGAATTGATTTGCAGATTCTAAGATACTCACAGCCACACCTAAAGCACAAAAAACTCAACTTCAATAATTCATGCATGTGAAATGCATCAATGTATGAGTGATATGCTTAAAAACAAGTGGAGCCAGTTGAAGTTTAATTTTTAGTTCAAATATATGTTAGTTTTATGTTAGATTTTTGTTTTTATACTAATTCTAATAAATTATTTTGTTTTTGAACTATTTCTGATAAAGTATTTTGTTTTTTTCTATTTCTATTTATTTATTTTTTACCATTTTGGAAAAATACTTTTTTTTGTACTATTTGTGATTTTTTTTTTACTTAAAAAAGATTTTCTATATATAAACATATTTATACCTCCTCAAATTCTATATCTCAACATTCATCTCTTTATTAAAATTACTTTACATTCTTCTATCTCAAAATTTCTAAGAGTTCTTGTTTAGTTAAGGAAGTCAAACTCCTCTTCCATGAATCTAGTAATAATTCTGATGATCCATTTGAAGAAATGACATTGACGTTTTTTCAAGACACCTAATAGTTGATTAAACTGGAGAAAGCTGAGTTAAATAGAAGAAGAAAAAGGAGAAATCATGAAAACTGGCACAAGCAACTTGTTAATGACTATCTCTCTAATCATCATGGGTATCCCGAATTAATATTTTAACAACCCTTACGAATGGGGAGAAACTTCTTCCTTTAGATAGTTAATGCATTGAAGAATCATTAATAATACTTTCAATTGATGGTCGATGCATTTTTTAGAAAATGTTTTTTGCCACTTCAAAACACACAACGACTATTCATCAATTGCCTTATGGAGATCCAATCGACCTCCTTTGGGTGAAACAACTACCATAGACATTTTGTTCAACTTATGCCATGTCGATGTGTTATTGAATAGTTTGGAAATCAATATTTGAGAAGACCAAATGTTGCTAATACCTAACGTGTATTGCAAATGCATTAGTAGAGACACAGTTTCCTAGGTATGTTAGGAAATGTTGATTATATGCAATAGGAATGGAAGAATTGTCGCATGGAGTAGACAATTTGCTAAAGGTGATGTGAACCCTACAATTGTGCTTGAAGCAATTGCGTCTACAACTTTATGAATATGACATGCATTTTTCAGGAGTCGTATGTTCTCTTAATAATATTGATGTGTAGTACGAATTAGCTTTATTCAGTGATGAACTACAAGGAAATGCACCACCGATAAAATTTGATGTGAATGAGGCACAATATACAAGAGAATACTACCTAATTGATGAAATTTATCTAGATTGGGTTGCCTTTGTCAAGAGCTTTTTATATCTGGACAATCTTAAGAGAAAATAATTCAAGGAAAAACAAGATGCTACAAAAAAAGATGTGGAACAAGCAGTTAGAGTTCTCCAATTTTGATGGACAATTATAAGAGGTTGTGCTCGATTATGATATAGAGATAACTTGAAGGAAATTATGTTAATATGTATTATTTTGCACAACATGATTGTTGAGGATGAGAGTAAAGAGATTATGATTTTTTTGGGAGAGGCTACTTCCACTACAATTATTTCTTATCCACTACATATTTAATTATTACATTAAATAAATATATGTTTGGACAAAACTACCCTTTAAATATTTGCTCATTTTAAGTTGACTAATTAAGTTACTTTCCTAATTACCTCTAACATTTTTTTTGTTCAAACATGAGAAAGCAACATAATTATTCTATTTTTATTTCTACATTTTAATTCTTAAAAAGGTGCTTATTCTCTTTTTTCGTAGTAAATATGTTTAGTCAATTTTTCTAATCATTCTTGTCTCATATTCCATTATCATAAAAATAATATAATTAATGCATTTTCTACCAAAAATTTAGAAAATATTGAATTTCTTATTATCAAAACTAAAATAATTTAACTTAGTTTAAAAAATATTATTTAAAAAGATCAATTCAATAAAAATAATATGGTAGGTAATAAACAGAATATTGGTTTCAATCAATTCAAGAATTAAAATTGTGAATCAATTTTAAAGGTAGGCAACAAATTTTTTTTTTTTTTACGATACTATGTCATACTATGATTTTACTATTGGATGAAATTTTAACTATTAAATTATTTAAATTTCACTTTTAGTTTTTCTTCTATAACCTAAGAACACGTATTTATTCAAAGTTTGGTAGAAAAAAATGTCTGTATGATTTTTTATATTATACAATATAACTTTAGTCATAAGCTTAATTAAGAAAGCCATTAAATAAAGTAAAAATAATATTAGAATATTTATGTTTTTCATTGATGTTTGAACTAAAAAATAATGTTAAAAGACAATTAGGAAAGTAACTCGATTAGTCAACTTAAAATAGACAAGTACTTAATAAGTAGTTTTGTCTAAACATGTATTTATTTAATACAATAATTAAAAATGTAAAGGATAACTAACAATTATAGTGGAAATATCATCTCCTCTTTTTAGTTGATGATATGAGTGATGCCCCACACCAACAAACAATGGTTTTACCAAATAAAATTCAAACCAATTTGGTTGAGCATATATGTGGTCTCAATAGATTTTCAGTGATAGTTTATAAATTGTATGGATTATCTAAAGTTTCTTGTTTTGTGTTTTGAAAAGTGTTTGTTTTTACGAAAAATTTAAAATTTAGCAATATAAATTATATGCAATATATTAATAAAAATTATAAATTATAAATATAAATGATTTAATTTATTTGTCAAGACGAAATTTTAGAAATATGTAATACTAATTAAAACTGTAGTTAAATTAATATATGCTTACAAAATATTAGAAATATGCAATATATATAATTTACATTAAAAAAATACAACGGGTATACACTTTAATAGTTAAGAACAAAATATTGGGGGAGGTTGATTATTAAAATGGCTGATTTATTGGAAATCCAAGGTGACATTAGAGCATGTATAATGATTTTGCAAAATCAAACAAAATTCATTAAAAACTAATAAAATAATTCATTTCATACCCATTTAATTTAAAACCAAAAAATCTTCCCAATGGTAGCACAAAATCCAACACATTTACATATCCTACCATCTATGTCTTCATTAATTTAATATTTTTACAGAAAAATGACTAGAAAATTTTGAAAAAATCATAAAAAAAATTTCAACCACAAAATTCTTTTTATTTTTATTTTTTTTCTTGAATTAAAGTATAAATTTTTATCTATAAATAAAGATTTAATTTGTTTTATTTGGATATCAAATAAAATTTATATTATTTTTTGAAATTTCTATCTATTTTATTTGTTGATATAAGTAAAATATTAAATTAATGGAAATAAAAATAATAAGATATATAAAAGTGTCGGAGTTTCCCAAAGTTGGAAGCTTTGTGGACATTGTTGTACATGTTCGGCCAACTATAACAAAAAATGAGTTCACCACATTATAAATGCCCTAAGGTATATAACCTTAGGTTAATGGAATGTTTAGATTGCAAAAAAAAAATAATTAAGGTGCAGATTAATTAGATGACAAAAACTAAAAAACAGTATTACGCCTAAATTATGTAAAATTAACCAATTATGTAAACGGTATTACACAATTATGTAAAATTACGGTTTTGTTTCTATTTTTTGGGAATTCACTCTTAAAGTAATATATTAATAAGAATTAGAAATAATTTTTTTTAATAGGTACAAAAAAAAAGTTCGACTATTATAAAAAAAATATATATTATTTTTTAAGAAACAAAAAATGTAGTTAAAAAAAATGAAAAAATCAACTGAACTTGAAAATCGCTTCAAACAAACTTTGGAGTTTGAGAAGAGATGTAGAGAGAGTGATGAGGCTCAGATCTGTACGGAGATATCAGATCAGGCAAGAGGCCGGCACCGCCATGGCTGCAATCACCGTTTGCATATCCATATACCATCCGGGTTGCCCCGCCAAGATACGGGTCGAATTACCTCATTGCCCGATTGGCTCACTAGATATATATATCATCAACGCCTATCATATAATGGTTGAGAAATGGAATTCAACAACTGAACAACAGTTGAATGGTTGGGAAAGTATTTTCAACAAACAAACACAAACACAAACACATACACATCGTACGAAGGGTAATAAAGTACAGGGACCAAATTGCAATTAATCCAATATAGGAGAAATTCAGGCCAGTTACTTTGTTGGATTTTAAACATGGGCTGTTGAGGTTTTCGGACTGAATGAAATCATCGGTACAAACAGAGAGGGGCAACCACCCATAGAAACATCCCTTCTCTCAGCAGCCTCATTCTCTTTGAGCCAGTGAATTCTGAAAGAAAACCCTAAGAAAATGGATGAGTTTATAAGAGTACAAGGTTTATAATTTTCTCCTTCGCTGGATGCTTTATTACATCTTTGCCACTCAGGCCATTGCTTAAGCTGTCCCAATTTTTGGCTTCAGAGCATTCATTACAATTACAACCTAGTTGTGTTGATCAAGCGGGTCAATTTAATAGGATCCTTTCTAGCTTATGCGGGCCTTGACCCAAGCTTTTAGATTTCCTAAAACATTTTGGAGCTCTCGGCTATTCCACGTTGGGTTTACGGTCACTCCACTTTTCAAAATTTATAACCGCTCATTGAGTTTTTTTTTTTCAAATCGAAAAAAAAATATTTTTGAGTCAAAATTACTGATGCGCTTAATAAATACGG